>JACXGK010002212.1:11664-31876 GCA_016801125.1 Novumbra hubbsi | reverse complement strand
CCTTTGTAATGCTAATAACACTGGCCCAGTTGGACGAGATGGACACATGCTAAATGGATAGCTGATAGATGTATTTGAACACAATCGATGGTTGGACGCCATGTTCGTGAGGGATGATAATATTAACTGGTTTTGATAGAAGTGCTTTTAGCGTTTCCCTGGTTCTTCTCAACCTCCGGGTTTCGGGGCGTTGGATCACAGGCTCCGTGTGTCCCAGACCTGCAGCTCACATCTGGCGCCACTAAACTCGGCCTGGTGTTTGCCCACAGCGACGCTCACGTCTTCAGGCCTGCAGATGCTGATGTAATTGCTCTTTTTGGTGAACCGTGAAAAGGGGAAAAAAGGAAGAAAATGGAGAACTTGTTCAAAGCCAGATAGGCACAGACGTGCATCTCAGTGTATGCGTCTGTGTCAAGTCCCGTCCCTGGAGATGTAAAAGCAACATTAGCAGCATTGCACTAAGGCAAGTATGCCTCCATTCCTTAAGAGATGTTCTGTGGCCAATATCAATGTATGCATAGTATGTATATATTTAAATATATTTGTGAGGGAGTTACCCATTGTGGCGTGAGCCTCCCATCGTAATGATATGCAAATGGAGTTTCTGGTTTTTGTTCTGTCTCAAGTTCATTGTAGGTTGTTCATTGGGGTTCTGATTGACAGAGTCGACAGTAGACAGAAGACCGCCTGTCCAGTAATGTCCAAAGTAAACACTAAAGACACTGACCAGCGAGGAACCACAAGGGAGCTTTGAACAAAGTTAAAAGAAAAAGCTTCTTTTTTTTTTAATGAAAAATTAAGCAAGGGAGATATTTAATTACACTTTGTGAATTAGAATGGTTTTCATGTTGACCATAATTAGATCTGCTATCAATGGGTGGGCTCATCTCCTCCTTCAACATCATACAGCATCATAACACCCACAGACACACACACACACACCACCACCCTCATCAGGATGCTGAACCCAGTCCTCTCAGGTTAGCCACAGGGAGATATAATTAATGGAATCAAATCTTTGTTTAACTGGAAACCACAGGGGGTTACAGACAGGTACAATCTTCACCGCGTGAATTAAGGTTGTTGTTACTCCTTTTAAGATGCAAGCTTCTCAAATCCACATTGCACAGGGGTTAATAATAATAATAATATATATTCATATTTAGTAACTCCAAAGTCAAACATCTAAATATCACAGATGTTCCAAACAGTTAATGTTGAACAGCGATTTGTTGTTCACATTAACATCTCTCTGTGTTCTCAGTAGGAGATGTTTGCACTGCTAGTAGGGATGAATCATGCTAGCTGTGTTTGTTGTGCATGAAGGCTGAGCTATTTAAGTGCACTGATTGTTATGTAATCCAAGCTAAGAACAGGTCACCATGTTCGCCTGCTCGCCTAGTCCCGGATCAGTTTGTGCTCTCTTTTGAAGATATGAACAGATCCAAAATCAAGAGCACCAGATCTGTGTACCTCTGTCACCATATTGCTGGCAGGAGATTCAAACAGAAACAGACGTTTTTCTGTGACAGTGTCACAAATGACAACCGACTACATACAGTTCACTGCGACCCAGACTCACGGTAACTAGTGCTTTTGGTAGGAAACAGCATGGCATTTGGGACTCTAAAACACACTTAGCTCTGCTTTGTGAATGGCTGTTGATAGCATCTGCCAGCAGTAGAAATATTTTGAAGTGATACTTGGTTTGTTGTCAGTGGGTAGATATGATAAAATCTACATTTTCTTAAAAGAAGAGTTTTTAACGATGGTTCATATCATTTGTATTGATTTGGCCAGCTGATTGGTGATTTACCGTTTACTTCCTCCAATGCTAATCCTCTTTGAGAATGCTGACATTTGGAACATTCTTGATTTACATAATTAGACATCTTTCATCTGAGATTTGTGAAATCCTCTCTTTCTCCCGTTCTGCTTTGTTTTCCTGCACATCTCACAACCTTCACGTTAATACTTGGAGTCCTTGGCTTAGATTTGACATTTGAAAAGGCATGTTTGACTGTATGAAAAGAGAAAATAGCATCATCACATTCGGAATGGATACAGGCCTGCTCAGGCTTGTACTTGAGGTGGCACAGGATGCGAGGAACACACACAAGCACACACACACCAAGGCCACATTAGGAATGACTGTTGTGCATAAAGATGCCTGTGGTCTTATTTCCCCGGTAACAGAGTTATCAGTCTGTGGGGAGCAGGGGCCAACAGAAAGAACACACACACACACACCCACCCACACACGCGTGCGCTATGAAGAAGACGATAGGGAGCTCCAGTGCTTTATTGATTTTTCGCTGTACTCCTCGTATTGTTGTCAGGAGGTGCTGAGTGGTGCTAATCGGACACATGGCTCTAGCTGTGATCCCTTTTCAGTGAGACCAACGGCCTCTCGACAGGCCACTCCACCTCCAACCACGCACACCGTTGCCCGTTACTCTGAGACATATAGCACGCCCCGTCAGAATCGGCAGAGGTTTTGGATTACTGAACTACAACAAGATATATTTTTGGGGGATCTGGTCGGTGGACAACACGCCAGGGCTGTTCTAGCGCATGACGCAGCAGAGATGCAGCCCTTACCCGGGATAAATTGGCCCTGTACCACATGCCCCCAAGGTGCCTTATTGCCGTTCTAACCTGGATATCAACATAATAGGAATAGACGGTATGATATTACACAGATTTCAGACAATCAGCATTCAGAGTGGGAACAACCCACCGTAGTCCAAACATCTCACTTGGGCTGTGGAAATGCTTGACCAGATTCAGAAATTAGGGTAAACTATCCCCCAAAGAATTTGACAATCAAAGCGTCAGAGGACACCAAACATTCTAAGCAGGAATTAGCTACCTGTAATTCTACCTCGAACTTCTCAACTACCTAACACAGTTGTGCTACTCTTGTGGAACCAGCTATTCATACCCTGACATCTGGATGATATAGATTCTCAACAAAGATTTCCTTGTGCCACCTCTTTTTCTTGGCTAGTCTTTAACTATCAAGGTAGCACAACTCATCAACTGGATACATATTTGACAGCTGTTCTATACAAATTGCAGTGGGATTTATTTTACAACAGCACACTCAATCCAAGCCAGAAATCATGTTCTGAGAGATACATTTCAGGTTGGCTTCTCTGCAGGTGACCACAACCAATCTCCACCTGAGGTAAATTAGAACGTACGTTCATGCAAGATTAGCCATTCCTATTTTGTTCCATTTAATTATAACCAATGTCAAATGCTAATTTGAAGCAGAACATTAAACAAATATGAATAACAGGCAACACTGTGGTTCTGTGGTATTGGTTGGGCGCTCCACAGCATTGTGTATTAGTTTGTGTTTGGGCGTGTGTGTTTGTGTGTGTGTGTGAAGGAAGATATGTCTGTAGTCTTAGTTTCCTCCTGCTCAACACAGGGGGTTGCGCTAACTGGACTCTGGGGTCTGTGTTTTGCACCGCGTGAGACGGCTCAAGGCAGGACACACGCATAATGTGGCATCACGCCTACACAAATAAGTAAACTACTGTGATTGTTCAGCCAGCCCATATCTCTGGCTTAGGTTTATGCTAATGATACGTCTCTGATGAGTCAGAGGGATCCAAATAGCGTGGCAGCGTGAAGTCAGTCAGACGCAGCCAAGGGCGAGAAATGCTAAAACGACAAATAAGAAAACCCTACGTTTTGTGTAGCACGTAAGTTTTACGTAGTTCGCCTTGTAACAGAGTCATACTTGACAATGTGTTTTATACCCCAGCAGCTGTGACAAGCTTCCTGCAACATGAAATCTGTGTCTTATTACATGGAATGAACTCTAAGGAAGTGAGCTTCATCTCATGGCCCGTTTATCGCGTTGCAGTGCGTTGACGACGCCACCACAACAACCCCTCATGTGTCAAACTTGGCTGTAACTTAGAATGACACGTATTTACCATGTTCCTTGATTGCTTTGGTCTCACTTGACATATTGCCGGGCTGCTCCAAAATAGCTTTGCTTCAGCTGTGAAAGTGGAGAGGCTGACATTACAGATGTCACAGTTACTAAGGGTTCGGGGTCGCTGTGTAGTGTGTGCGTCCCGACGTTTCTCCTCCCAAGTCAGAGGTTCCAACAGCGCTGCTTTTGACTCAGTAATCCTGACCCCATTCACTCCCATTTCAGCGTTCATCTGTATCAACAGCACAAAATCAGTGCCGGATGGCGGTGGATTGGGCGATTTGACGGGTATCTGTGACACGGGGTAGAATGTCAACAAGGTTAAATTAAAAGCACATGGGCCCCAACTTTGATCTCTGGATGCCTTCGTCGGGAGCTGTCAGACAAACTGTTATGCCTTACCGGTCACGTTGTGCCGCTGCTGTATGTGTGGATAATGAGACGTCCGGCCCGCATGAAAACCTGCTGAGCTGTCTTTTGTTTTTTAAATATGCTTTTAGTTTTCCATCAGCTACGCGGTCATTCAGACCCAGGGCTATCCGCCATTCGTTTGCTGTGCGAGGGAGATACATATTTATGAACACATGCCTAGTCTGACCCTTTGGTAACATTTGCTACTGATTACGTGCGTTCTTCACTCGGTCCATAGTTTAAGTCCAGATGTGTACCAGGCAAACAGAGGAGGAATGTTTTCTTCTTCCTCTTTCTCTTGAAGGAGGTGTTTTTCGCACCTCGACCACTAATCAATTACAGTAATGACCTTAGCAGTGCAGATCACAAGGAATGTTTTTTTAAACGAGCCGCGTGTCTACTCATGTCATACTGGCTTCAAGTAGACGGCACCAAACTAGGCTAGTCCCTCTTAAAGAAAAGCAGTCCGTCTCAGTTTCTGACAGTGAGATCAATAAAAGGGTAACAAAGTGTTGATCACAGAAATATTTCAAACAGCCGTCAGAAATGTCCATAACATTTGTTAATCACGCAGGGCGTCAAGGGTCAACCCAATGCCACGGTCAGCTAGGCCTGTGGACGGCTTGAGTTTTTTCCCGTGTTAACTTCAAAGCGCAACTTATTAAGTCGCTCTCATTCTAGCTGTGGACTTCTGTGGGAGGGTCTTTGAAGATGTGATCAGTTACGGGTGTGTGTTGTGGCTACGCCGTGGAGCCGCGGTTCAAAGTGATGCCTCCTTATGCTTGGCCATTAAAGTCGAAACTATGGGACCCTACTTTGTCGGTACGTTTCTCATTTCTGTTCGGAAATCACAGCCGCCGAGGAATAAGCTCATTAGGCGTAATTAAAGGTTTTTCGGTTCCGCTGCTTCTCTTTCACGCCGTTTGGTGTGAAACTGTAATTCCATAACAAAAACCCAACGCGTCCACCACAGGCCGCTGGTGACAGCTATCCGTCTTAAGTAAGTGTGCCTGGATCAACAGGCCCGAACCCGGGGCTTTTCAACCCGGGGCCTTGAAGAGCTCCACAGCGCTGCAGGGACGTCCTTCCTCTTTTGCTATAGCTTCACGTTGGTTATACACACATAGCGTACTTCTGTCTGACTGTTACAAAGCGCTGAAGAGCACAAAGCTCCCCAGGGTTTTGGTTCTTTCCCAGTAATCAGGGACTGATTCAGAGCTTGAAGTGAATACATGGACTCTCCGGCCAATAATGACATTAATCAACCAATCATGAACTACCAGTTGGGGGGGGGGGGGCGGGCAGCATAAAGCCCATTTTTAGAATACCACTGCTATATTCCAACCCTCTTAGCTTTGAACAGTTTGTTGTCTCCTAAGGGGTACATAGCTTACTGTAATTAAGTGACACTTTTCTTATTTGGCTTGTGTAGTCATTGATTATCACTGGGGAACATGCTGCAAAAGACTTTCCTTGACTCTTGGAGGGAGTGTGCCCCTTCTCTAGAGCATTGCATTCTTCCTCAGGACACAATAACTTTCTCTGTAAGCTTCGGGGATAGACCGCACAGAAGCCACTGTACTCCGGGATGTTTACAACATGACACCAGCGGATGGCCTTTTATCGCCGCGACGGAGAGTTTGGCGGCGCGTCGGCGCTGTGAGGTAATGGGTTTTTTGGACAATGGACCCGGGCGGTGAATAGGGATCACTGTCTGCCGCTTTTCTCCAGCTCCTCTCTACACCAGCAATCAGGCAGGCTGCCAAACAAACAGACCGAGTCAATAGAGACGTGGCCCCGTGTCTTCTGAGATGTGACTGCAACAGATGCACAACGCTGACACAGCTCCGACACCGAGTGATAACCTGCTGTGCTCCGGCGTGCACACGGAGGGTTCCACCTCGCCTCGTTCGGGGCGCCGATACCGCACTTGATCACACAGCAGATTGTGTTTGTCGGCGCGCGCGCGCTTGTGTCGCTATGTAAAACCGACAGGGGGAAATGGATTTTGCCTGTGTAGTGTGAACGCCCGGAATCAACCCCCCCCCCCCCAGTTTCAAAGAGCGAGCTTGCTCAAGGAGACGCCCAACCGGGATGTAGTGTTCCAGTTATTTCCCCCGCGCGCAACTTTCAATCTGACTAACAATGGTCATTCCACCAGGGTCAGGGGCCTGTTAATTTAATGCAAATGTATCCGTTTCCCATTACCCTCCATTGAAACACCCAAACAGCTATACACAGGCCAATAGCTTGGCGGCGCAACATTTGTGGTTTGCCAAGTTTTTACCTTTAACAAGGAGTCAGGGAGTATCTGTATCCAGGTAATTACAATCTGTGGGGCACAGAGGCCCACAGTGATTACAGATGAGCCCAGTAATAGATTCCACACTTAGAAGCGGGGAACGCTGCATTCCTGCAGTCCGACTGCAAGGTGGGTTGGTATCTGCAAGATGGATTATGTGGGGTTTGTGAGTTCAACATTGACACAGATTCATCGTAAATCATTATGCCAGAGACCTGGAGTGATTTCTGCATTAGGAGCAGAAAATGGAGTTCACCCAGTCAATGAGGAGGGCATATTTCACATCAATCACTCCACTCTTATGTAGCTAGGCTTACATTTCACTTCTATTACCAAAAGGGTTCATGGTATATAATCGCAATCAGCAAGATACTGCTCTGACAATAGGACAGATAGACTGCACATGGGAAATTGCAACGGTTTCTATTTTACTTTTAAAGCACAACAATTTAATTAAAGGAGAGTTTTACCCAAAATCATATAAAACATTTTCGTCTGCTTACAGACAGAAAATATGAACATTTTGCAAACAGCCTGTACTTTTGTGAAAAGTAGCAATGTGACATCACTTTAAATCAGCATGTGAGCCCAAGCTAGCTAGCATCTCCGTTTGTAATGGTCAAGTGTAAACTCCCTCCTTCTGTGCCTAATAGGTAACATTAGCAAGCATTACAAACCCATTTTGATATATTTTGCTCACGTTAGCCAATGACAACATTGCTGTATGCCTTACATATGACAATATACATGGTTCAAATAATTAAGGGGACATCTCACATTGGGTCTCAATGTGCAAAATATATTACATTGGTTCTCCATTGGATTCCGGTCTGGGGAATCTGAGGGCCAATCAATGACATTAATACATTTGTCATCTAGGAACTGCCTATATACTCTGGCTACATCAGGCCAGGCATTGTCCTGCACTATAAGGAACCCAGGGCCTGGTGTTCTCTGGTGAGGGCCAATCAAGTTGCACAGTGCTGGGCTGTAAGCACAGGTCCCACCAGGACCTAATGCCACCCTTGTGGAGTTTGTTTCTGACAGAACCATGCACACCAGTAGGCCACTGGAGGTCATTTTGTAGGGCTCTGGCTTGGTTTAAATGACTGTTTTATCAAATACAGTATAATACAACATAATTTTACATTAAGTTTAGTTAAAAATTAAAATAACATTTTGCTATGACTGTAGCTTTTTCCTACTTGCTTATTCGGATCGAAATGACCATAATTAGATTTAATAGGGAGTTGACTATGTAAGACGTGTTATTATTTTCAGGAAAAGTTGTTATAGTATATTGTGAATATTTTATCGTAAATTAAATAAAGATTTAAATTTAACGAGGTTTAATGAACTATTTCTCGAACTGAATAGAGCCAAGTATCATGGTCCAAATTACAGAGAGCTGCACACGCGCGCTCTAATTTCTGCTGCTGGCTGAGCGTGCGCGAGTGGCTTTTTGGAATCCGGATGTGATGAACATGTTTTAGAACTAACTTTCTTCAGCGAACCAGCAGAACGTCGAAGACGTTTGGAGGAATATTATAACTTTTTCGCATTGAACAGCTGGATAAACGGAGTAACTTTTAAAACATTTTATTTTTCCAACTGTGGATTTTTCCAACGAGAAAGCGTTTAACCGTGGAGGTGGGATGGGAATAAGTCAAACTTGGGACAGGGAGTTGTCATGTTTGTAAGTCACTTATCAAGCAAAACGTTATCCATGTTTATATAGTGTTTGTGATTTATTTGATAACGAGAAACTATAGACATTTAATGTTAACGACTTAGTTTCGGGTAGTGTTGCAGTTTCTTCAGGAAAGCAAGGGGGGGTGGGGGGATTTCCATTAATTTAACGACTTATAACACATTGACGTCACTCTCACTTTCCTCTGTTAGAGAAAAACCAGCAGCTACAACAACTTGTCTGTTGTTTTCGACTTAAGTGATAATAGGTTTGTTTTCAAAATATCACTCATAGTACATTTACTTCCCAGGGTTGAGAGGTAAGGAGGAAAAAGACTGTTCTTTTTCTCTCGTGCATTTCTTCAAGAGGACTGTCTCATGTCCACGGAGACTTTCTTACCACCAGAAGGGCCTCCAGGGCCAAAGAAGGACTTTCAACCGGAGAATAGTCCTCTTCTCCGAAACTCTAACGGTACTAGGTGATATTCTTCTTCTTCAAATAATGTTTGTTGACTTTGTGTGTGTAATATTTGTGCAGTAGTTTTAATACATTTAGTGAAATTTGTTGTAGGAATAATCCTTCAAGATTAACTGTCCATAGGCTTACAGGCTTGCCATCAAGTACTTGTTTTAACAGAACCCTTCTGTCTTATGGCTTACTATGGAGCCGTGTTCAATGTACTGCTCCCCACCAGTGCTGTTTTAACACTGCTTTCCACACGTCGCAACGGTGGTCATTTTATGTTTCTGATAAGGACATCGTTCTTTGCATTTAGGGACATTGCCTAGGAAAGAATGTAATCCAATTGCTTGGTTTTACTCTCCACCTCGTCTCCTTCAAATCCTAACCAAATGTAGATGTCAATGTTTGTGTGCACGCTCCGTTCTACTTCCCATCTCTGGCAGCAGGTTGCTCGATGTGAGGCTGATTAGCTAGACAAACAGGTGTGAAACTGACAGGTGTGCTCTATGTTTGGATTTGATCTGGGGGGTGGTAGCATCTAACGACTGCATGTAATTCTTTCCTGAGCACCGCTCTTCAACGCAAACAACAATTTCCTTATCTGTATCATCCACTGTCTACGGATATACTCCCCAATGTGGGAGAAGCATAGTCAAACAGACACAGGTATGGGTTGGCAAATATCTTGCAAGGCGATTTGAATGTTACACAGCTAGACCACTGTTCCACTCTGTTCTAGGATATGGGCTAGCTTGTTAGCAAGCTTACAGTGTGAAACAATGCATGGTCAAGATGAAACGCGTCATATACATTATGTATTATCCTGTTTGCCATGCATGTCAAAATTAATCAGTGCAATCGGAACAATAATAGCCTCTGTGATGCCATTCCCTCATAATATATGAGTGTGGTTTTGCCAGAGAACCCAGTATCTATAAACCAGCATTACGCATGATAATGTTTTCATTATTTCCCAATAAAGATTGAAGGAAGGCATTGGTGACTATTAGCAGGAACCACAGCCAATTATAGTTTTTAATTAACTTTGTAGTTGCCCGTAAGATTATTGCATGTAAAATAAGCTTGGCCCCATTTTTTCCCCCACTCATTCTTTGGAACCGCCACTGAACCATTACCTATCCTATTTATACCAAGCATCATTACAGCACTGTCAAAAAAAGCAAAGTAGGACAGAGTAAGCAATCACAAGGACGGGTGGCAAATGGATTTTCACTGGACCTTCAAAGCCTTTTTCAGTAAAGACTGGATATCCTTCTCTCAGGAGGCTGTTGATGTTCTGAGAACAGGCCAATTTATTTGAAACTGTAATCACTAAATACCGTGATGCATCACACACACCAATGCTACTGTAAGTGTGCATCGATCTACGAGGGAGAGGGTGGTAGTTTGGGGGGGGGGGGTGAGTCACGCAAAGACTAAAGACTTGCCATCAGCCCCTGCCTCTGGCGTAAATTGGGCCATATCTATCTAAAGCCACCCTGTCTCATTCGTGCCTCTCCTTCATCAGGCTGCCATTGCTTACTAAACAGAGTGGCGGCATTCTGACAAATACATCGTCCAGCTGAGGAAAGAACAGTTGCCATGTTGTGCTGAGTCATTCATCAACCAATTTTCCTGAACCAAGCAACATGAATGAGGCCAGTGTTTCAACCACAACAGAAAGACAATATTACAAAACAAATCCCCCAAAACAGGAACCGTCTTGAGAGGGAACGGGTACATGGTTGGCTGTGTAATAAAGATGCCTTAGATGTTCTGGATCTTGTATTAGCGAAAAATACCAGGAAGGGCCAATTTGAAAAGGGTTCTAAGGTCTAATAAGTCATTCTGAGAGGTGAGCTGTCTTTTAGCTGCATTTTTACAGTAGGTTTTTTGCCTGCATACCTTTTCCAATGTAGATAAACGCTGTATTTTCTGGTTGTAAATACCTTGGCTGGTAGAGCACACCCGAGAGCGGAGTAGAGAAAATGAGATCCAGAAATCTGGCATGGGACCGCCCTTACCTGAACCGCCCCACTCCTCACTGTTGTGTAACTTTGCCAAAGGACTGGTTGACAACTATTCCACAGTAACAGAATTTTCCTGAGGTATCAATTTCTTGCTTTGAAATGAAAATAAAAATATAGCCAAAGACTACTTTTAACCATTCCCACAGAAAATGAAGGCTCAAACTGCACAAACAATAATTGTTCTACTAAACCTCCCAAAATTGTGAGAAGTCTGTATTTGTGCATGGATTTATGTGGTTTGTTTAATTTTGTTTCAAGTTTCTTTGAAACTTGTTTGGCATAGAAAAATCTCCAAACATGATTAATTTTCGGGGTATGGCCCTGGCACATGGACCCTATTCCAACAATGACCATTTATTCTCTATTGTTTAGGATCCGCTGGATGCCCTTTTGTTATGGCAACTGTACGCTAATCGTTTTGCTGTTATTGCACATTTCTGTAGCTCTCAGATACAGAAGATTTACGTTGTTTGTCTTCAAATTATTTGCAGGTCTGTGTGAAATATGGGTATTCTAAAGGAAGTGATAGATTTGGCAGACTATCATCCATTCTTGTCTCAGTAGTTTATTTTCTAATGTTGTGTGTTTTCATCCTAGATGATTGTGCCTCTAATGAATCATCTGAAACTACAAACCCATCCAGAACAACATGTCCCAGAGGGACATCCACTGAAGGACAAAGTCACTTGATGGGGGACAACCCCACATCTTGTAATCCTATAAAAAGTAAGTGTTTTGGTTAGGGGGCACCTCAGGACATCCTGGTATTTGCCCACTCCTTGTTGTCGGTAACTTTTATAAAAACAGTTCGACACATTGACAGCAACTATGATGTATAGATGTAAAATGGTCTTTTCACGTGTTGCCTCACAACATGTGAAGGGTCCACTGGCATGATCATTCAAACACGCTATATCATGCTGTATGCTCTTCGTGCTGTCGTGGCAGTCTAAGCCGCTGCCTTGGGTGCATGTGTGCTTCTCTGTCCAAAAAAGCATTTCAAAATGGACCTTAAAAAACATGAACGCCTGTGCTGGTGACGCTTCCTCTAACTGTCAGCTTTTTATGGTGTGAGGAGATCCATGTGGTTTGGTCTCGAAAGTCTACACCTCTCATTCAGCTTTTCAGTGGAGTTCTCTTTTTGGTTGAACCGGATAGCATTTTCCAGTTGCTCTTAATTTAGCACGTGCTAGTTGGCTGAAAGATTCTGTAATCAAGGTGAGCAGTGGGGACCAGCGACAACGCAGTAATATCTGGTTATTTTGCAGTCCGCGGGACTTGGTTTTAAATGCTTCACCGTGCTCATCATTTAATAAAAAATGCCGCGTTTAATATTTGACAATTAAACCACACTGCTTTAACCCCTTGACAGAGGAAAAGCTCATCTACTTGATTAAGTCAAGCTATAATTTTGTTTGGAACAGACATGAGCATCCCCAAAGAGAAAAAATGAGTAACTCCTCCATGGTCCTTTTGTGTTGGCCTCTCCATAAGGATGCTGGCTGCATCGACAACTGACTGCTTTGGTCCATGTAGTCCTGGGGATAGTTTGCTGTATGACACAACTGTTTCTAGGCCCTTTTCCGCTTTTAAGCTAACGACTTGTTAACCAGAGCAGCTAAGAAAAGTGATTAGGTTTGAAGATGTTGTCAAAGCGAGGTCTCAACTGTAGTTATAGCAGGTGTACCTGTACTGTATGGTTTGCAGTATTATAACAGAAATGTCCCTTTCATGTAAAGACAACTCTGTCTGTGAGAGTGTTAATGTCGTTTTTCAAGTCAATCCCCACAGACTGTTTGGGGAATATGAAACTGAGGTATACGGCAACACCCTTTTAGGGGAAATGCACCCGAACAAGTTTTAGGCACTTCAAATAATGATAGTGACTAAAATAATGTTAGTGCATAGCAGGTATCATAAGCAGATTGTATGGAAACATACATCTTCTGAATAAGCTTACTGAATGCAGTGCAAAAAATCCTGGCCAAGCAACCAATGGGCACTGTACTGGTCTGGATGGTGGTGGAATTCAAATAAAGCCCTCACTTACTGCAGTTGTAACTGGAAAATCAATAGGATATCATCTGCCTGACCACATACTGCCACTTTATTTATGTTGCTTCTCCTCCCTCTGTCTGATTTCCAGTTTGTCTGGTACATTAGACTGCATGTGATCCCTCTGGGTTAGTCTTTTTTATTGTCTTAAAGAGAAAAGAGAAAGTTGGGCGATTTGTTATTCGAAAGTGTCCGTTTTTGTCCATTAGCGATATTTCTGTTGTTTAGTGAATTCTTTCCCTTTCATATGCTGAAAGTTGTCTCTGACCTAAAATGCGAAAGCTTGAAGGGACTTTCAGGTCACTGTTTCTTGTCGTAGCCCTTCAACTATAAAGCCCCAGTGTGTGATAGCTAGCAGGGTCTTGTGTGACTCGGTCGCCAGGGGAATATGCTTAGAGGCGAGGTAGACGTTCCACAGAGACCCCTGTGGTTTTCAAGCTGCTCCTATCTCCTCCAAACAGGGCTTTTGCTCTGCAGGACCAGTCTTTAAATAAATTGCCATGACCCAACGCCAGTTTTGGGTGTTTAATCGCCACTTTATTCACCAGGATTGTCAAATATTTTAAGTGCTCTCTACGTGCATAAAGAAGACCCTGGCCTTTAAAAAAAAATATTAAAAAAATGTTTTATCTTTAGGGGAAATTCTCAAGTGAAGCCATGAGGTCAAATGACGTGGGTGATGCCTTGAAAAGAAACACATTAGTGTGGCCTTTGTGCAAATTTCTGATTGTGCTTTTACTCTGTGAGCTTCAAGGTTATTACCGGGCTGCAGAAATGACCTTTCGGAATGAATGTGATGCATTCAAAGGTAGATATATGTAGATTAATTGTTGTCTGGTGGATGGATGTAGTGGAAGAGCTTTCTTTTGCTTTAATAATGCCTCAATATTGCTATAAAATATATACTGAAAAACCTTATCATTTGGAAAGTGTTGTGTAAATATAAATGTGTCTACATGAAGAATCGGTCGAAGGTGTTACTCTAATATATAATATCCTCTGAACTACAGAAACTTTCAGAAGATGTCAAATAAAAGAAATAGACCTTTTTTAAAGTGCTAGTATTCCTGTCAGTGTTGTTATCTAAGAACTTGGCTGAATCTTTATCGTAATACAGTGTAATACAGCCAGCCCTTGTCTCTGCTAATATATTGTGTCTGAAGCTAGATCCCATTAAAAACAGGGAGTCATTTTCAAGTGATTACTTATCATGGAATCCAAAATCGTATAAATAGGGTGAAATGCTAGCACAGGGGTTGATTAAAATGGCCATTGTATTTCTTCCTTGGTTGTAATTATTTCCTTATTGTTTTGCTGCAGATGGATTTCAGAGGAAATTTCAAGCATTCCAATTAGCATTTACAGAAGTGTTTAAGTCTATTCATTTTAAATCTTTTTCTTTTGATTGAAAATACTTCAGTGAAATGATTTTTGTAGATATGCACACCTCCATTTATGGATTGTAAATTTCATGCAAAGTCTTTTCTAGTGTGTGTTGTTAAAAAAAAAAAAAAATTTGAATGATTCAAACGCAAAAAGCTTATTGGCTAGGGAGAACAAAACACACGTATTGTTTAAAAGCTTTTCAAACTCAAGACCTTCTATCTTTGTTTTCTAACTACAGTAAACCCGACGCAGGGCTCAATCTTGTCCCCAAGTTCACCTGGCTTCTTAAGGGCTCTGATACATGAATAGCAGTGCCTTAGTGCTGCTCTACTCTGTTGGCTCCCAAACCAAACCAAAACACAACACATGAGAACAGAGCATACAAACACCCACACAACCCCCCCCCCCCTCCGGGGCCCACTTCAAATGAGAGTGGTGCAGTGGGGATTACTTGGCTTCTAACAGGGTTTTGGCTCCAACATTAAGGTTAAAACCCTTTTCTATTACAGGGATCTCTAGTTATGTCTTCTTTCCCCCCAAGGTTCACCACCTCTCTGGTAGGTCATTCTGTCGGGTCTCTGATCACTGGAGGGTGACTGGGGACCAGGTTGGGTTGCCTCCTTTCAGACACAGTGCAGACGGTGCTCCCTGACTAGAGCTGAAATCAATATGGCCGTCTTCGTTTAAAAACCCACTCAGAGGCAGACTAGCACCTCTGTCCTCTAGTCTGATCACACAGCTTAAGGCCCTGATTGGCACCTCTGAAGACAAAGACCATTGACCCACAGCTGTCCCATTATCTCTGGTTAATGCTCTGAGCAAATAAAGCAACCATGTCTATAGATATTTTTTATAGACTTGACTGGACTGTCCAGACCCCAGCTGTTACTGAATGACCTTTTTTGTCGCTTTTTTCTTTCTTTTTTTCCTGTGTTGATGTGACGTGTCGGTCCTCCCTGGACAGTGCTTTCAAAACAGTAATGGATTAAGCACTGTTTTGAAATTCAAGTCAATTTCCTGTGGAACTTAGTAGCTTTCCTCGGTGTAGACATTTTGAAATGGGTGGAATCTGTGAGTCACATCTCTATATATAATACCCTTCTCGTCACTTCTCTATTGCTTAGATTTAGTTTTGAGTTGTCAAAGGGAGGGTGGAGCACTCTGACCATACGGAGTGTTGCAGCTCTTTCAGGCTCAGGTCAGAATGGTTCTTTCCAGAAAATGTGAATCTGTGTAAAGCCTGAATCTGTGCAAGCTTCCTTAAGCTTGTGAATAATATTTTTTTTAATTGTATGATGCTCTTTTTGAAAAGAAAGCGATTGAGGAAAAATGGGACGTGATATGCTTATGACTGTATAGCAGACGTGTCTCTGATTATATCTTAGAATCGGAGGAAAAAGGACCGCATTTAGTGTCATTCAGGTGGATGTCCTTCATCTGCTTTGTTAGGTTACATTAGTACATTCATATAAGCAGGGCTCAGAATTCCACACAAAACAAAAGGGGGCATGAGACGAGATTTCAATGCCGGTGCACTTTTGGCGTTTGCACGCTGAATGATTTCCTTCTCAGTTTTATTCATTTAAGAGAATATGGCATCTCATTGAGTGTTTTAATGATTTAGATAGCAGTCAGACATATTAATCTCGCCAAATGTTCCGTTTTGAAATCGAAGGATAATTGATGATAGCCTCCACCTCCCCCAAGAGCGCCTTAAAGGTTTAGGTCGTCGAATCAAGCTCTTGTCTTTCAAGTTGCCTTTTCCACTGTAAAATGTAATTAAGCAGAACAAGGTCCGAAGGGGTTATTTTTTTCCTCTCAATCAGCGGCGAAATTACCAAATTTGAAATTAGTAAATCCCAGACGCCTTGCTTTCCATGTCATTGTTATCAAGAGATTGAGTGAGAGAGTCTGAAAGGGGCAAAGACGGTGAGAGAGACTGGAGAAAAAAAAATGAGGGTGGCTGGGAATATTAAAACGTTCTCAAGTGTCAAATCTCAACAGCAGGTTACATTTGAAGACCCAAATTTGAATGATAATTTGTCACAGAGAATTAAGAGTGCCACAGTGAGAAACGGCTGAGTAATAGTGACTTTCCTCATTCATCGCTTTATTCAAAACGGCAAGAAAAAAAAGATATAGATGCTTCACCAGGAATGAGATGCTGTGTTATACAGCGCCATCGGAATACAGGATTGGAGGTTTAATAGAGTTTAAACTGTTGTCACATAACATGTCACATCCTGCTGATAGTCTCCTATCCAAGAAGGTAATTTAGTTCTCTCAACAGGCACAGATGGCCCATCTTCACCAAGATAAATAGAGCCTGTGATCAGATGGAAGCTTACATTTGTAGTGAAGGAGTGATCTGACATTACCACGACAACCACCGCGGTGTCATCCTGAGTGTGTCAATTTCTTTTATTCTGTTGAAGTGAGATTTGTTGGTTGAATGTCTTCAAACATTTGAAGCATTGAAAATGTTTTGGATCGAACACTAGTTTGACCTCATTATTTAATGTTGGACTAGGCAAGTTGGACTAGGCTCTCAAATTTATTCTAAGCTTTAGCACCTAGAGACATTTTCAGATAATCTATTTGAATGCAATTAAAATACAATTTGTGTGCCTGATATTTGCACATGGAACAATCACAGCCGGGGTTGTGTTGAGTCAGAATTGTCGAAAGGACAATTCATTATTCTGACATGGCATGTTCCTTCAAACAACCTGTCCCCCCTACACAATAAAGAAAGTCCTTGTCACAAGAGTTGGAAGGTCAAATCTGCAAATGAGCTTTGATATGCCGAGGAAAATTTCAATCAGAGAGCCTTTGTAATAACACTGGTTGTGCTATTTTCCCCCTTCTTTACATATAATTCCCCTGGTTTTGTGTCTATAAATATACGAATAGGAGATGCATAATTTCTAATAAGAAAATATATCCCTTTGGATTGAGTGCTCCAGCCAGCCAGATGTTGCCGGTCTGTTTGTTAGCAGAGGAAGCACCACCTCGAGCTGTTTAGGGATGAGGAGACTGCTGCTAGGTCAATGGCACAGTCCCCAATTAGCATTTCAATCAGACATGTGTAAGGCCAGAACACGTCTTATAGACACGTTTATAATATGTGCATATGGAATGAATACAAAGATGAACAGGTTCCTCAAAGTCCCTATCGGGGATTTAAGACCACCTTCTAATTTGAGTAGTTTGCTTGTTTGTTCATTTTATCAGTGACTATTTCAGAAGCCTGGGGTTTCTGGGTGGCTGTTAGGATATGGGGATCGGGAATGGAGTAGGACGGCTGTGTTTAGCCTGCTGACATGTGACATTTGAATAACTGTATGTTCCTTATGATAGGCATCCTAATGGGCTTCTGTAAACAGAGCTCTCTCTTTCCACTGATCTGTCGCTGACTCTCCCTACATTAATATTAAAAAGGATGGTGCAAAGAAAGGGAATCGCTCAAGTTTTTCCTTTTTTTTTTTTTTTTTTTACCCTTGTCACTCAGTGCAGTTATGTGCAAATCAAGCTGGCTTATTTTGACCTCTTGGTTTTTTTGGGTGCCTGTACTAGTTTAGAATGTGTGTTTTACAGCACAGTTGACTTCCTGTGTCTTCCTGTTAGGTCAGTGTGATAAACTCCTCCTTGTGTCTTCGGGGTGCGATTTTAAATTCTTCCTGTTGGACCTATTTTGTATCCCCTACCCCCCTCCTAAAAAAAAAAAAAAAACGGGGGCCTGTTTACAGTTTTACATAGAGAGCGATCCCGCACACTGATCGCAGAGCTCTCTAGGCACGCTGGAACCGCGGTCCCCGTGGTGCGGGACACTACTCGTTGAAGACTCGGTGACAAATGGCAATTATATTTGTGTGTTCTTCATGAATCCATCAAACACTGGCCTTTTAAAAATGCTCCCAAGATATTTGAGCCTGTCAGATACAAGGGACCAAATTGGGATGCTGCTTAGACAGTCAAGAACCACTCACCCCCCAGTTCCCTCAGTGATATGTTTGACAGCCTGTGCAGAGGAATATTCCATGTATTATTCAACTGCAAATGTACACTCTCAACAGTTGTTGATGTGTTGGAAATAGGGCGCTTAGAAGTCCAATTGGAAGTGTTTTTCCCTCACCTTAACATGGTTTTAATGTGACCTGTCAGGTCATGTGCATCCACTAGCTCTGGCTACCCCAGCTTTCAACACGTTTTTGTGGTGAACTACACAACTGTTAAATTTTAATCGCTTATGATTATTTAAACTTTGTGGGTGGTGTATTTTTGTGTGTCCGGATAGGAACACCGAATACAGTGCATTTATATTACTTGCCCATGGCTATTATACACCCAATGTATTGACTGAGAATGCATTTAGTCTACATTGATTGTCATCAGCACAATTTGAATGGCATCAAAATGTAAATGCGACCCTAAGTTCCAGCTCACCGCTGACCTGGAAGACACAAACTC
This sequence comes from Novumbra hubbsi, assembly GCA_016801125.1. Classification (NCBI taxonomy): domain Eukaryota; kingdom Metazoa; phylum Chordata; class Actinopteri; order Esociformes; family Umbridae; genus Novumbra; species Novumbra hubbsi. The sequence goes on along the minus strand of JACXGK010002212.1, from coordinate 13,115 downwards.
ACTGACAATGTTGTTTATTGGATAACTAACATGGTGCTGTCCATCCAACAAGTGCTGCTGCTGGTGATGGTTGAATTGTTTTTATGTCTGTGTGGGATATTTTCAGTTCCCAACGCTGTTTTTCTTTTCTGATTCTGTTTATTGAGCTGAAAGAACAGAACCAGACTTCTTATGTCACCACTCAATTTACTGCAATACACATTGAGCAAGATGTTGTCTTCAGACCTCAGTGGACCCGGGGTGTATTAGGTTGAAGTGTAGCATCCTACTTTATTCCCAAATACATCTGTTTACACCATAACATTTTTTTGTCTCTGATGTGATTTTGGCACTAGGTCTTGTTCATTTAAGTAAATCTGTTGTAGTGTAAAGATGAAATAGGCTATGCAGTTGTAATACAGGATGTTTTACTGAGCTTCTAATGAGATGTTTTCTTACTACACTGTAGGAGGACAGTAATTATGCAAAATGGATGGGTTCAATGTGGTCCGCATATCAAATTTGACAGGGTCATTATAACCGTGATCAATGATTATGAATATTACTCTGTTCCTGTTCATTCATCTCCATCTCCTGTCGCCTTCCTTGGGTAAAAATACAACTTTGTCTGCCAGAAAGACAGGGAACATGTTCCTTGAAATGTATCGGTTCACAGACTTGCACTTGAACCACGTTCCAGTGTGTCGGAAACCCGAACCACTGCTTATGTGCTCAGTTTTTATGTTGTGGTTTCCTAATAACTATTTCTACTTTTTAAACTGAAAGGTTGGCGTTCTCCAAAGAGAAAGGTAATTACGCTGGCCGAGGCTGGATAGACAGACTCTGGGCTGGTCGCTTGCGGATGCCTCTGTGACCCTCGTATGAAAAGAGAGACCGCTTATTACACATGCTGCTATGGCCAACTGTTTTCATAGGCAAGTGTCATTTTTGAAGCCAGAGTGTTGCGTCACACAGGCCTGTAATGTGTACCCACCCAGGCTATGCTAACTCTGTCTCTGGTATCAAGCTATGACTTTAGTACTGACTAGACCACACAGACTTGTAATGTGTACCCACCCAGGCTATGCTAATTCTGTCTCTGGTATCGAGCTATGACTTTAGTACTGACTATACCACACAGACTTGTAATGTGTACCCACCCATGCTAGGCTAACTCTGTCTCTGGTATCGAGCTATGACTTTAGTACTGACTAGACCACACAGACTTGTAATGTGTACCCACCCAGGCTATGCTAATTCTGTCTCTGATATCAAGCTATGACTTTAGTACTGACTATACCACACAGACTAGTAATGTGTACCCACCCATGCTAGGCTAACTCTGTCTCTGGTATCGAGCTATGACTTTAGTACTGACTAGACCACACAGACTTGTAATGTGTACCCACCCAGGCTATGCTAACTCTGTCTCTGGTATCAAGCTATGACTTTAGTACTGACTAGACCACACA
>JACXGK010002212.1:0-11564 GCA_016801125.1 Novumbra hubbsi | reverse complement strand
GTCTCTGGTATCGAGCTATGACTTTAGTACTGACTATACCACACAGACTTGTAATGTGTACCCAGCCATGCTAGGCTAACTCTGTCTCTGGTATCGAGCTATGACTTTAGTACTGACTAGACCACACAGACTTGTAATGTGTACCCACCCAGGCTATGCTAATTCTGTCTCTGGTATCGAGCTATGACTTTAGTACTGACTATACCACACAGACTAGTAATGTGTACCCACCCATGCTAGGCTAACTCTGTCTCTGGTATCGAGCTATGACTTTAGTACTGCCTAGACCACACAGACCAGACACGTACACATGTAATGTTGCAGCATGGGTTCAAACCCGCCCCACATCTCTTCCAGCAAAAGCTCTCTCTGTCTTTCTCAATGTTCCTGTCAATTAAAACATGCAAATGCTTGAAATATTTTTTCAAATGAACTACCACCCCCTTCCTGATTCTTGTTGCTTGAAATAGTTCAACAATAGAATAATAACATTCATTTATTTGTCAGTCAATTTTTTTTTCCTAATAATGAAATGATTGACTACACAATAGTAGGGGTTCCATTTAATTATAGAGAATGAAATCATGGAAATCAAAAGGTTAATGATTGAACGGCGAACAGTAAAAAGAAACCAATAGTGCCCCTGTGACTTTCTCCTTTGAACTGTGCTGTTTCAATCCATGTGATGGTTACATCGTCAACCTATAAAATGTAGGGTTGATCTGATACCTGGCTGATACCTGCCGGCTGTTCGTTACAATACAGGCTAACATTTCCGTTCTCGAAAATGTATCTCATTACAGGATACTGCTTATATTCACTATAACAAAAGTTGATTTATACAAACTTGTTACATGTAAAAACAAGCAATTGTTGAATCTTCTTAGTTTATTAACAATGTCATGTAAAAAGCTGTCAGATACTTCAACCTGGACTTAAATCAGAGCATAATGAATTCTGCTCCATGCCAACCAATTGTCTAATTCAAATTGCATTGAAACCTGATCCCAAAAGTCTGTATTTGTTTATACCATTCTCTGAATGGAGACGAAGCAGTGCCTGTTTTTAATTGTGTTGTTTTACATCTACATTCTCGTCCGAGGTCTCCCTGGGTGCTGAAAGTGTTTTGTAAAAAGTGGGCTAGAGCAACATTTTCCCATCTCTTGTTAACAATAATTGCACGTGTTTGTGAGCTGGCAGGAATGAAACCACTGATGAACAGGCAGATGGATCTCTGTTTGGTGCATCCACTTTGACTTGAGAGGAGGAACAGTCGTAGCACTGTACAAGCCAACGATTGATCACGTGGCTGTTGCTGGAAAAGTTCACCTGTGATTGTTGTATTGTAGTATGGGCTGCCTCTTGTACAGTACAGAACCTGTGCCTTAAAATGCAGAGTTTGTAAAAAAAGAAAGCAAAAGACCCCCACCCCCCCAAAAAAAGAAAATATGAATAATTCAGCAGCTCTCAATAAGTTGCCTTGCTGCTGCCTTCCTTCCCTCCTTTCAGATGCAGATGGAAGGTAATACAGGAGCTCCCAGTAGAGCTGAATGTGCAAGAGTCTCTTCGCCTGGAAATGCCAGCGCTCCCTTCATTTTATCAGATGGCCTGCTGTTCGTTCTGTTCGTGGGCTTGATTCCTCATGGCTGGCTGTGCCTGTCACGCGCCTAAGAAAGTGTGTAAAGAGCCGTAGCTTTTGAGAAAAAGAAAGGGGAAGCAGTACTGGAGCAGAGGCAAGAAGGCTTAAGGAACAATCCGTCTGTGTCTCTCGCTGTCTGTGTCTTGTCCCGTCTGTGTCTTTCTGTCTGTGTGACGAACTCACCTAGGCGCTACCCCCGAAAAGCTGTATTCACCTTTTTTAGGAATGAAAAGCCTCCATCATATGGATGTGTGGGACTTCCTGTTCTCTATTGTTTTTAAAGGCTTGATGCCAGCATGTTCATTCATTCATGCATTCATGTGTGTTTTGAGGTATTCTGTTGTGTGTGTCTTGAAGGATATGCATTTGTTGCTTTTCACAAAGGTAGAAAAGATCAAGGAGAAGGATGTTTGAAAATGTCCAAGATCCGCCTATAAATCATTAGGGAATGAATGCTTTCAATCAGATATGCTACCTGGTGTAATCCAACTGAAAGTACATATACCATTTCCCATGCAGCTCAACCTCAGGCACTGCCACAGCCAACTGCCTCCGTGCAGGGACTGCCCGCCGAGGGTGGAGAAGACCCAGCTTCTGCCAGGAGTCATCATGGCCGCAAGTCCTCCTCCGGCCTGAGTAACGGCAATGGAATTCGCCGGCAGTGTTCCTGTGGGGCGGAGCAGCCCAGGAAGCAGTTCCCGGCTGCCGGAGTGTCCCAGAAGATGCAGAACAAACTGCGTTCCAGCCTGTCGGTCAACAGCGACAGCAGCAGGCGGAGTAAGGGCAGTTCCACCGGATCCCACAAGCCTGGGACGTTGCCAGACGGTGAGACACGAGCATGGGGCATTGAACATACCCACACATACTGGCTTCTGTAAAGCACACACACATTCACACACAGTTTTGCCAGAAGGCGAGCTCATACACACTTTCACCAAGTTTTGTGCTCCTACTAAGTTGTTGGTGTTGATCAGTCCCTCATAATCACACAACGTACCTGCATTCGTCATTTGCTTGGCTTTGCTTTTCCCCTAACACTTTATCAACACCTCTAGTGTCTCGTTCCGTTAACATTTCATTTGTCGAGGGGACGGGATAGGCTTTCAGAAATTCACAGCCTCTCTCGCTTTTCGTGTTGTAATGATCAAAGTGTGCGATCATTTGGCAAAGGCCTGCCTCTATTTTCCTTAACAACAAGGGAAAAGATGTATTTCACCATTCAGGGGAGCCATCCTTTTGTCAGGTGCGAGGCGGAGGTGAGTGCGGTAATGAAGGTGATTGGTGTTCCGGGTGACTATTGGTCAGCAAGGTGTGACCTTCTAATGAGGCAGAGGAGCCCAGGGTTCCTGCTAAGTGTCTTCCCTCCCTCCCTCTGAATGGCCCCATGTGTCTCTCCTCAAACCCACAGTCCTGCTGTGGCTCCTCATTAACAGTGGTTCTCAGTCCCCCTCTCTCTCCGTCTGTCTGTCTGGGAACCGCACACACATTCCTATTTGTACCTTGTAACAGCTGTCTGCTATCTGCTGTCCATTATCTAACCTGCCTGCTGCTCCCTTCTCATCATCTCCTTGTCTCGGCCTTCTCCGGCTTTGTCCTGTAGGGGACTAGGGAGACGCGTATCAGATGAGATCACAACACTGTATTGAAGTCTCATGTATCAGAAAAATGAAAGGGTCTTTGTGTTTAAGGTAAACCTCGTAAGTATGCAACAGATGGAACAAGTGGTACAAAGGTCCCAGAAAATGAAGGCTATGGTACACGTTAAAGGTTTAGCAGGGATGTATTCCACAGGTTCTTTGTTCCCCCCCGCATCTTAATTGGCAAAGGAAAATAGCAGCAACAGCAGTTCAATAAGTCTGTCTCATTACAGCTTTTGTGTTGGTTATTTGTCGACTTGTGTTCTCTGAATCAATATGTTCTCACTCAAGTGTTTATTTCCCGGTGGAAAACCGCAAGCTGTTGTGTTTTAATGTTTACATGGATTACCATAATCTGTTTGCCTGTGAAATTAGCTACTAAACAGCCCTTCTGAACACTAGAAGAATAAAGCTTAGCAAGACAAGATCCCAGCTCAGGGGATTTTAGTGCCATTCTTTGCACATGTTGTCTGGCACAGAAATTACTTTGTGATGACAATTCTGCAGAAAACGATGTTGACTTCTCGTCCTTTGTTCAGGTGCTTGTTATATGGTGTCTAATCAATCCATTACGACCGTTGAGCTCCATTAAGTCCCATTCAAAACTAGGACGGTTGATTTGCGATGCCGTTTTGTGGTTGAATTGCACAAATCCCATTAACGTGAACTTTTTGCATGCTCTTAAGGTCCATTTTGCATGTTTCATGTAGGTACTGTATGTTTGCTCCACGTTCACGCATCATCCAGGCTCTCTCCTACGGACGTCCATCCCTACCAGCCGGGCCAGGCCCTGTAACGCGTCCTGGCCGTCCAACCCAGCAGTCTCCCATCATTTTAATGTTTTTGCTCGGCTCGCTGGTCCGCGCTCCCATTCCAGCTTGTTTTATGTCATGCTGCTCCTCTGTTTGATGTGAGCCTTTGGAGTTTTCCAGATGTCTCAAACTATTTCCTCTGAGGCACTTGCTGCTGTTTTTGGCCCTCCAGAATCCCGGCATCCTCACCGCGGCCTGACATTAAACATGAGCCCTCTCTCGCTGAGGCGGTGTCAATTTGGGCTGTATTTTTCTCTGTGGCAGTCCGGCCCCCTTGTATACGTGTCTCCAATCTTCCTCCGCGCTTCCCTCTGCAAGGTTCTTCTAATCGCTGCTGTTGAATTATACATCCAAGTGAATGGCTAACTAAGATGCTGCAACATCTTGCTTGATGCTATGTACAACATTTAGATCATTTTGTATCAGAACACTGTTCTGTTACTATCGTTAGTATTGCTGGGCACTCCAAGTATTTGATTCATTTGACTTTGAGGGTTTCATCACTTTACTTTTTCAGCACGTGCACAGGGGGTAAAATAGCTGGAATAGTGTCTAATATGTATAAGAACTGTAGTCAAAATTGACATTGAAGTATTGACACCCTTTGTACAAATAATGGATCACGTAGAAACATTTTGAAATTGAATGTTGGGTTTTCACACGTATTTCTTTTGTTTGCAGTTGACGAACCCCCCCCCCAAAAAAAAATCTAATAGTTTACTCAATCCTACAGTTTTAAGTAATCTTAAACTTGTGGATATTATTAACAGTTTCTAGAAATAGTTAGAAATATTTAGTTCTTAAGCAGGTGATTCTACTTTAGTTGTTGCTTTGCTGCCTCAAGCGCTGGTTTTTTTGTGCATGGCATAATGATATCTCTTTATGCTAAGATATCTCTTCAATACTAAGACATTTTGGAGTGCAAAGAAGTTGTCCGAAAGCTGGTTCTCCGTCAGATGTCATGGGTCTTTCTGACCCCAAACACCCTTCAACAAAGCACCCTGAAATGGTTTAAGAAATGATGCTGGACTTTTCTGAAGGGACCAGCAAGGAGTCCAGAACTAAATCCCATTAACAACTTGCTGATATCTGTAAACAGCAGTGAGAGACACCCTTTAAATCTGTGAATACCGGAGAAATTACATGACTATAAGAAGCACTTGATTGCAATTATTTTGCTGAATTCGTATTGTCTATAGTTATTAAATGCTTTGGTCAAAATCATCATTTTAAGAGACAGTATGTGTTATTTCAATTAAGAGCCAGGGTGCCATTACATTTGGCCATTACTGTGAGTAATTTACAAAAGTTTTGAACATATATTTTTCTATTGATATTCTGTTTTGAAACTTTGTCAGAGCACACTTACATTCTTGCTTATTAATTTTTGATTGCAAACACTTTCTACTTTACAGCAACAACCTGGGAGTAATTAGTGTTATCTGTCTTGCTTTGTGACAGAATTTCTTTTTCTTATACCAGCTCTGGGATTCGATCAAGAATCCTTTTAGATTCTGGCCAGACGCTCCAACTGCTAGACTACCTGCTGCCGCTCACATTTTATCTTCCCGTATTCAAACTAATTTGAATAATAAAACATGAACGTCCAGCAGTCTTCATCCAAGGTATGACATCCATTCCATGTTATACCATTTTTTTTACACTTTCCTCAAATCCAATCAAAATGGATCCCCGTCTCTTGCAGGTTTGAGGCCTGAAGAAACTTGTGCAAATGCACTCTGTTTGTAATGCTATTATTTAGCATCCCTATCTTTTCTTGCCGCTCTAAAGCTCTGCTGGACCTCAACTTTTAGCGGGGGTGGAAGAAGAGTCACATGGTCTAGCAAAATAGTTGGGAGATTTCCTTTTCCCATTGTACTAAAGGGCGATGGGTAAAATACTAGCCCGGACTGAGGATACTGTTTGTCTGCACTTTTTACACTATTAAAAAGGTTCGGTTTCCTCAACTCATTTGGGGTTTTTACTGTTTACAACCTGACTTTCAGGGGAAAAGATATTTGTACGTGACGTCACAGACATTGAGTAACATTTGTGCAACCAACTAAAAAATGAATTCCATCTAATAAAACCAAAGCTGTTTAAGGAGGTTCATTGGAAGACAACAGTGATTCGCCGTCACACTTACCAGCCACATAAGAGGTCTAAAAATAGGTTCAATGTTAATCAGCGATGAAAGAAACGGCAGCATTAGCACAGCAATTTGCCAGGGAAAGGAATTTCGGACTTTGCTAATCAGCTTTCCATGATCAAGCCAGCGCCTTTTGCATGGTAATGCCCCAATTATTGTGAAAACTGCTAATCAAAACCCCAAAAGTGGAATTTGGTACCTTTTTTGAATTTCACTGATTCCCTTTAGCCCACCCCTCCTTGGTTAGTCTGCAACCTTTATTCTGCTTGTGCTCTTTCTTTTGCATGCATGCTGGTGCACGGAGACACCCACACACATTATAAACAAATAAATTAGTTACAAACACGTTTTCCTCTACTTACAGACCAGAAAATACAAGGAGTTGTGTTTGTGGTTTAATCTGTTTTGATTTCTAAAGAATTAGTGACAGCATGTCTGTTGACTGTAATGCTGTATCCTGCAGGAGTAATCGGCCAGTCTGGTTTGTGACTTTAGAATGGCCTGAGCCCTGCTCAAGGCATGTGACTACAAAAGACATGGATTAACTCATGCTGTTATGATTTCTTTTTTTCTTCCCCCCATCGACTTTCAAATTGCTTTTGTTCTTGTTTTCCATTCGTTTTCCTTGTAATGGATCTGTTGTCTCCTGTGTTCTTATATCCAACCTTCATCCTTTTCCCGTCTTGCGTGCGTCTCTTTGCGGACCTGGTGTTGGGTGCTCCCAGACTGCTGCGTCCACTGTATCCTGGCCTGCCTGTTCTGTGAGTTCCTAACCCTGTGCAACATGGTGGTGGCTCAGGCCAGCTGCGGCACCTGCACCTCTGAGGCCTGCTGCTGCTGCTGCGGAGGCGACGACCTGGGAGACGACTGCAACTGCCCGTGCATGGACATGGACTGTGGCATCATGGACGCCTGCTGTGAGTCCTCCGACTGCCTGGAGATCTGCATGGAGTGTTGCGGCATCTGCTTCCCTACATAGGAAGGGCCTCAGTGGGGACGAGAGGGGCAGTGCTGCTGCTGCCACAGTCCATGTCCACTAGTCCTGCCATCACCCTCATAGTCACGCCTGGTAAAATAGGACTTGTGAGGACATCACCCTCTTAGTCACACCTGGTAAATTTGGACTACTGAGGACAAAACCATAATTCACACATGGTAAATCAGGACTAGTGAGGGTAGTCACATGGTTAATCAATGTAAATATACCACGGCCATTATGTTCTTACAACTATAGTGAAACATCTGTGTGTTGGAGTGGTATTGGGCCCACATTGGAAGGTATTCATCTACAATGGGCCTTTCTACCTACATGGCCAAGCAGGGAGCAGAAAGAGACTGTAAAGACGTTTGTTACATACCACAAGTAAAAACATGCTATACTTTGCTATTTCTAATTATTGGGACAATAAAGCATTTTCTTTTGTATCTCAACTCCAACATGTTTTATTTGAAATCAAACCATTACTATGATGTTCAAGTATAGATTCTCAGCTTTAATTTGAGGCTGTTTGTTTGACGCTGGTTTCACCATTTCACATTGCTTTTATACAGTGCCTTACAAATGGTACATTGACATTTCGTTCTGATTAGATTTTTTATAGATATTTTACAGTACTTTCCAAATTATTTTCAGGTAACACAGGGTCTGAATATTTTGGGATAGTATTCCGTCCTGGTGCTGTACGATCTACCACGGTTCTTTTTCATTTGATTGTACTTTCGCAGACAAGTTTCTGTGTCTGCCATAACGCTCCCTCTTAAATTCAGTTTTTTCTCTTAACAATATCTTTTTTTCTAGGATCCACCTAGAATAAATAGGTATGTCATTCCAATTGTCACAATAGCTTTGTTTACCTGAAATGGGGGTGTGTGTATCAGAAGTGTCATAATTAGACGGTGGAACTAATGTATGAAAAATATGCCGCAAATGCAAATAATCTATATTTTAACCTCATATTAATTTCTGGATTTCCAGTCCAAACATGCTTCATTGTCCCTGTAATTAAGCAACGAACTGTATGAATATTTAATTTACAAAAGTGGTTTATTTTGTGTTTTTATACCTATTTTAATCAATGCTTCAAAAAGTATTATTGTAGACATCGTTATTATTTCTGGAATACTCTCTGACAGCTTTACTGAAAGCAATTTTTTGTTTTTCCTCTATCAAAATGTCATTTTCTGACGCTGAACAAAATGAACACATTTTCCTTTGAAACTTTTTAGTGTTTTAGTTAGTTTTGCTTTTAATCATTAACCTGATATTTAGCAGATTTGTTTGTCACTGTAATCATTTTGGGAGTTTTCCTGAACTTGACTTTCTTATTTGTTACAATAATAAAACTTTAACATACCCGTGAATGATGTGTAACCCATCAGAACAGATTGCGTTACAGTCCTTATCTACTGTAGCTTGCTATGCGTCTTAAAGCTTAATTCAAGGAAACTGTTTGAACGTTAGAAATCTGTGTTGGGATGATTTGTTTTTACACTTTCTGTTATACATGTTCAACATTTTTGTACAAGGCTCAAGAAGTTACATGCTTTGGGGTTATATGAATTTCTTTATATTTTGTGTTCTTAAGTTACTGACATCCGGATAAATGGAGCAATGTTACGTCTAACTTCTGATGATCACTGACAACCAAAATGCAAAATAGTGTCATTGCCTCAGATACAGAATTTAGATACTGGAATCATTCATAAAGTATAATAAGGGAGACTACTAAAGGCTCTACCATGACCAACTGTAACTCCCAGCCTCTCCCCCTTTGAAAACCTTCAGCGTGTTATGAATTGATATCATTCACCTAACACTGATGTATTCCAATAACCTGTGGCAGAAGTCTAAAGCTTTACAACTATTGTTGCTCAATAGTCACATCACATCCCAGAGTATTTTGTCAAATGATTCATGTAGTCTGTCAAAGAGAGATTTACCTTTGTCGGATCCCTCAAGAAATCTACCTTTATTGATAACTGTAGGAAAATGGCTGAATGGTGACTGTAGGTTTAAGATGAAGTTAAAGGATATCGGAGATGTCTAGCTTTTGTTATGCTGCCATTGCTGATATCAAATTACAAGGACATTTGGATTTATTACTGCCATCAGCAGAATTATTCTAGGTTGTTTTTGATTGGTTCCCAGATAGGACTAATGAGTAATGAAAATTATTGACATATACTGTGTCGTATACCCCTGTCATTTGTAAAGCCATATTGGCTGAAATTAATTTTTTGTTTCTCCTATATACAATCTTATATACCAGCCCATCATCTGTTGGTATTTATTAGGTAGACATTGGATATACTGGCTTCCTGGAATATACTGTACATGTGACCAATATTTTGTAGAAGGGTGAAATGCACAACATTTTTGTTGTGGAAAACGAAATGTATTGTTTGTATATTGTTGATAATCAATAATTTCCTCTTTGCTTCCTTTCACTTTAATTACGGTACAACAATTTTTTTGTGTTGTTATTTTGTGTTTTTTAGGCAATCATGCCTCAGTGTTACTCAAACGTTTCTTTACCAACTAAAAGTAATAAGGAATTATAATGTGGGTGACCCTGGTTTCCATAAGCCGCTTTCGGATTACAAGTGAATGACTTGTAAGGCAATATTGTGGACTGTCAAACGCAGTAGAGTACTGGATCTTAGAGTAGTACAAGGCACAACCACCGATGATTTTCCCCCTTCTCTCGGTTTATCTCAAGTTGACTTTGTGGTGAATCACTTGGCTGGGCGTTAGTCATGTTCTCAGTCTCGAATAAGAGATTTGCTTTGATGCTGTTTTAGTGATACTTAACGCGGAGACTCATTAGTGGGTTGCTTTGTTAAAGGGTAGAATATCCCGTCCTCACGTCACGTCATCAAAGATAATGTGCTGTCAATTCTTTGGCCTTTTCCTTTCGTTGAGCTTTGTTTTTGATTGTGTTTGAAAGGAGTTGGATGGAGACTATCGCTGCATATAGTATTTAGTCGTGTTTTACATAAAACTAAGCCGTAGACATCTTTACGTTTAGTTAATTTTCTCACCATATTTTCTGGGTGGAAATGAACAGGACCAATAACAGAAACAGCACTATAAATAATGTGAAGGCTTCTTCAAACATTGGGTGCACATTTTGTATGTTTTTTTTTCTCCAACTGTAGTATTGTTTCCATATTTTGTCCCTTACTTGACCTTTTAAACTATATAGGCTACTGTATTCTAATCCCTTTTTTCATCTCCCGTGACTTCCTTTCACTACATTCAGCATACTACGAACTTTGTACGCTGTTATACTTTAATTGGGTCAAGTGTGAAATAAATAAACTGTTACAAAGTCTGTTGTTGTGGTTCACCATACTTTTATATCTTTTCTCTTTGTTTCTCGGGTATAAGATCCCTGTATCACATCTCTTCCTTTATATGCATGATAACTATGGCAAAATACAAATTTGATCGACCCAACCTGATCTATGTTACACCTCCTGGACTCCACAGCCGGGACCGTGTTTAGTAGACTAACAGTGAATATCATTACCAGTGATTCCTGTGTTCTACAAGCAACCACTGCTATAGAGCCTATAATACTGTGCCTGTTACTTTAGCTTGCCTTTTCACCTGCACCATTCATCACTTCTAGACAATAGGTTGTCTATGTAGTTCAGTTCAATGTGGGTCCCCTCTGCACTCTGTTGAAAAGTATCACATAGACACAGTGCTACAACACAGAAACACGGCCGCCAACACTCAGCGAGGTCAGCCGGGAACGTGCCGAGCGGAGTCCATGGGCCCCCTGCCGGGTACAGCACTGCCCTGATCTTTGACTGACATAACCGCCTGTTAACCTCTCAATTAACCTGGTGCCCTGCCCTCCTGGCAAGGGTGTGAATGTGGCAGGCCAACCCCCCTGCAAGCTAAGTGAGTCATGGGGCCTTCTTTTTTGTGATATTCTGCCCGGATACATCCTTCCAAGAAAATGACCATCTTTTTTCAGTAATGTATTGGAATGTATCAGGCCCAGCCCCCGGAACTCTAGTCTCTCTGTAATCACATAGGAGTACTTTCATTTTCTTCTCTTCATTTCTTTTTTTTTTTTCTCAGAAAAAAAATACATGAAAACAGGTACTGTAGGTATGTGTGATGACCTTTTCACAAAGTCACCCACCTTTCTAGTTCTTTTAATCAGTCCCCCTCTGTTTCTGGCTGTGCAAGAGCCTGTAATGTCACAATTTAGTCGCTTCCATCGTTTCTGTTTACGGTCTTGAGAAATTTGGCGGTTGCTGGACCTGGGGTCAATTCTCTTACAATATTAAATAAGTCATTAGAGTGCCCT
>JACXGK010002211.1:41064-57774 GCA_016801125.1 Novumbra hubbsi | reverse complement strand
CCCCCCCCCCCCCCCCCCCCCCCCCCCCCCCCCCCCCCCAACCCCCGCCCAACCCTGAGGGATCTTTAGGATCAATAACGCTCCCTAGCCCACTCCACTCACGACCCGTCCTGCATCGGCCAGACGCTGCAGCCTCGACCAGCTCCTCTCTACAATGCTTGTAAACACTGAGCAGGCCAGGGTCATGCTTTTATCAGACTTATTTAGGGACACAGAAAACCTGGGTTCTTTATTGAACGTTCAGGTGCCGTTCTTACCATACAAACTGAAAACCGTTTTCTGGACTCGAGGAGAGGAGAGAAGGGACAAAATAACAGAGTCACTATTCAACAAGTCTTATGTCTTTTGACACTCTTTAACCGCAAGGTTTTCTCAACTTGTTTTTCGTGGGTTGTGTATTATTGCTTAACATGGTCTGTTGTTTTTAGGCCTAACCCCGGCCTGTATCTAGTCCCCCTTGTTCTCAATTGCTCTGCCTCAAAAAGAGAAAATATTCTGGCAGGGAAGAACGTTAAAGCAAAGCCCTTCCCCAAGAACCCCCTTTTCACTCCCTGTACACAAACACACGCTCAAGGACACACACACACAGACACACACACTCACTTCCCCCTCTCCTGTAATAAAACATACACTACTGTCCATTCTGGCATAAATCTCCACATATACAGTTGTCGGTCGGCAGGATTGCTCTAAATCAACATTTACTTTACCCGTGGAAGCCGTTTCTTTATCGCTGTTATGCGAGAAGTTGGCGAAGGCAATTATTATTATACCGTTGTGTGCGACAAGTGGGAAAACAACTCTTGTGTAAAGTGTACGAATGAAATCAACTGTTGTGTGCATTGTACGAGGGAAAACAACTGTCTTGTAAACCGCTTTACATCGAGAAAATAATTAATTAAAATATTGTCATGAAGGTAGAGGATGAAATCACTGATGATACAGCATGAAATATTTCTTTTTGTAGTCTTAGTAAAATAACAGCGCTCCAATTCATGAATGGAGATTCCCTCTCCTCAACCCAACGTGCTGCCTCAGCCTCTTACAACCAACCCATTCATAAAAAAGTGTGTTTGTGTAATTTTTGTGTGTGTATGTATGTATTTCTGTGTGTGTGTGTGTGTGAAGTGCCTGTATGTTGGCAGGATGTACATGTGTTTTTTTTGTTCTGGAAAGAAAAGACCCATTCAGTAATATACTGTCAAACACACACACACACACAGACGCACGCTTGCAAACACGTCGAAGAGGAATCATCCTCCCGGAGCGAATTGTACCCGTGCATATCTGGCAGTCACCTGGATGTTTTTGCAGTCTGTTGCATAGCAGCTGTATTTTGGAAAGTTTAAAACACGGAGTTGCACGTTTTCTTTTCCTCTGACCGGAGAGAGAAGGAGAGGCTCACTCGTTCACTCTCCCTCCCAGCGGGGACTAATTGGGGCGTCTGCACCAGCGAGTGAGCGGAGGAAAACAACGGCATAAACAACCCTACATTCACCACGAGGTAGAAACGTCCTAACTGAAGAGACAAAACGTTGTGAGCATTCGTCCTCAACTGACTCTCCCCCTGTCTTGAGTTCTCTCTCTCGCTTTCTCTCTCTCTCTCGCTGTCTCTCTTGTTTTCTCGCCATCTTTTCATTCTCTGTAAAGGACTAGAAATGCATCTACAGCCACAACTTCCTACATAATTACTACAAGGCCCAAAACTAAACAATCGGGCCCCACAGCTCCAAAATCGCTGGATTAGCTCACATCTTGGAACACTCAATGTGTAGAGAACTGGAGGGGGGGTGGGGTTGGGGTAGGGGGTGCCAGGGGTGTCCAGTTTTGAAATGTGGCTTAGTTTGTACAGAGACAGGAAGAGGGAGGGGTCTGAGAATCCACTCACAGAGAGGGGGGTCAAGAAAAGGGGAGTAACGTAGTACTGTAGCAGTTTTTTATGAATGAAGACTAGGAGGAGAAAGGGCTATACACACGTCCTCCTGCGCAGAAGAACATTTATGAATGGGATGCACAGCTTGGACTACTCACTGTCCAACAGAACATAACCAACTTGTGCTTTTCAAACACAAATTCATTTTTGGTGATAACACAGCTTTATTCCTTCTCCCCATTGCGACTCTAAAACGCTTGCAAACAATGATAACTAGGTAAGCGTTTGGAGTGTGGATGATTTGATTCACTTTTAATTGATTTACCTCCCTGCGGGCAGATAACAAACGAAATGAACAAAAAAAGGGTATGCTGGCCTCCAACAATCTGGTCACAGATCAGATAGACCCTCAGAGGTCCTGTCAAACCCAAAATGTCCCCAACAGCACCCCTACCCTTCTCGTCCCACCGTTTCTAGAATTTTACTTTGTTCCATAACAACGTTCGGTGAATCATATGTTTTTACGGAACAAACATGCCAGAGCTTGAAACTTAATTACCCCGAAATACACAGATGTAGCAAGGGGCATTGTTTACACAGCCTGGCCTGGGTGGAGCTCTGGAGACGGTGCAGGCTGGTTAGCTGTTGTTGCTTTTGTTGTGCGGAACAACAGAAGAGATGAGATGGATCTAGCAGATGTGCAGGTATTGCACATCCCCTTCAGTCTGACTCCCATCTCCTTCATCTAGCATTCCCTGTTGTCTCAAAGCCTGGCCCTTCCCGTTTCACTCTCTTCACCTGTGTGTCCCTCATTCTCTCTTCCTCTGCGTCTTCCTCACTCTCTCTATATTTTACTCTCTCACTCTTTACCCCCCGCCCCCCCCCCCCTCTAGGCGCCACACTCAAACAGGTAACAACCTGTCTGGGAAAACAACAATGTTTTTGTTTTTCTCTGGTGCCTTTTTGAAGTGACCATTTTGTTTCTGTCACAAGGGATTAAAGATGTGTTCGAGTCTCCATATCTTCCTGCTCACAACGTGTATTGAGATAGTAGCAGTGGAGGCAGTTGTACGAGGCTACAGAGTCATTTGTTTGAAGGAGTAAGGCATTAGCATGGGAGCCGCTTCAGCGTGCTACCGGTCCCAAACACGAACACGTCGGACAGCATCTCTATGGCAGCCTGTCAACTTTCCGTCAATCCCCATAAATAGAGAATGTTTGGGCCATTGACTACGAACGGCGGGAGCGGCGCCTGTCAACCCGCCTCTCTGCCAGGCCTTCTGCGTCTGAGTGAGCTGCCTGTCAAAGCCGAAGCCCCAGCGACCCCGCGGATCACATCAGGGGCAGCCACGGGCGGCAGGCTGACCTGCTATTGGCTGAGCGGCCTGGGGGGGGGGGGGGGGGGTTAAGCAGACATGACCCTGGCTGTGCCCTAGGGTTCATCGCCACTTCCTCCGCCGCTTCGTTGGCCCGCAGACAGGAACAATATGTTTCACCGGGCATGTGTCCCCCGGGGTTGAGGGGTCATGACAGGGGACGCGGGTTAATGGCACCGTGTTTACCCACAAAAGCGGTCGGGCTTGGAACAGGGCCAGGTAGTACTGGCTTGATAATGTCCACAATGCAAATGACGAACCACTGATTAGGCCTTAATTACGTTCCAATCCTCGAATTGATACTCAACTCATAGAAATGGCAGACTGGCTGTAGAACACGCCGGTGTACAAATAGTCGTATTGAATTGACTCACCCATGAGCCTACAAATGAGTGTGAATGAAAAGGCCACAGAAGTTGCTGTTTGCAGAGCACACACTCCCTTACAGATCCTGAAACGCCATTGTTTAGACAAAACAAAAAGGGAAACCCATTGAAATAACTGCCACATAGTTTTCTAGTACAGGAATTTGCTTTCCTCTCTTACACCTCAGACACACACAAAAGAGACTCTTTGTACATGGACTTTTACTGGTTTCATGGGTTGAACCATTAAAAAACATGCAAATGGGCGGAGAAAGACAATGGCACCTTTTAAATTCACCCATGATATGTGTGCCATGTGCAGTGTTTCGTATGTGTCCAGGAAATGACTTGTTTTCCAGGCAACAATGTCGTTGGGACAAGCACAGTAGTTCCGTCTGAACACCGCTTCACGTCCCAATGCTGACCTTTGTGTTTGAGTTTCTCACTCAAAATCCCACACACAGAACCCCCGAAATACTTAAAAAGGACTCATGGAGCCTTTACTTACAATTTTCAGAGTGGAAATCGGGAACAAACTGCTCATCACTGTCAGGCACTTGAGCTGAAATCAGAAAGGAAAGAGAAACCATTAGTCACGTCACAGTTTCAGCAGAACACCAAGCCTATCTGCTACAGTAGCCTGGAGAGTCTCGATGATCTGTCTCCACAGACTGACCCCTATGATAGCCTACCTTGGTAGCCTCATTTGATGAAGTGAATGCTGTTCTTCAGGCTTAGCCTGTTTGATGCTAGGTCAACCCCGCCTTTGATTGAGGCACTATTGGGGCTTCATGCTGTCTTTGCCAGTGTGGAGGCTGGGCTCCGCCGGCACACGGGCCTCGGCGGTCATGAGTCTGGGCCCTGCCGCCTCCATGGCCATGAAACCCGAGTCACGGTGAGGATCCAGAAAAGCGACCTTCACCTCCTCCCTTTTCAAGCATGCAAGCAATTTTCAAATCGACAGCACATCCATGCCTTAGTGTCAAGGGGAGTCAATGGGAGATTGAAATGTAACTGTTGGACTCTACAGCCGCATATAATCTTGTTGTCCTAGTTGTATGTGGCGTTCAAACAAACACATTTTTTAGATCATGCTGCAGAGGTTTTGAGCCATTCACTCCTTGAGCGGTCAGCCATCATAATTGTAACTGCTGACAAATGTTGTCCTGACCACCTGACGTCACCAGGACAAACCTCTTTTGTCTTGGGGTCTTTTCTGATAACTATAGGCAGGTTAGTGAGGCTCCTCGATTTGTCTTTCAGTATGATGAACGATGCTCTGACCGCACCAGCTGGTTTAAGACCTTAAGAGGTGCACTTACAGTAGAGACAGGGTTATTGTCCTTTGGCAGACTAGGCTGGCTATCAAACCGAACCGGTGACGAATGGATCAATACAGAGGTGGAGCAGTCTTCCATTTCTCCAACGCGTAGATCCTATGTGAAGACCTTCAGCGGGAATCGTATTCTCTTTCTAGATCCGGGCTTGTGAACCAGACAGATATCTTTAGCCCCCTACTGACAGGAAATGTGATATTTTGATAATTTTCTGTCGAGAAGACGTTCGTAACATGTTCGATGTGCGAGTGCTGTTTACTTGTTTGTGTGTACTTTCCATCACAGAGCACACAGATCGAATAAACAGGCTATTTTAAACAAGGAAGGAACTTGTACTTCTGCTCTCATTCTTCCACCCAGTCAGATGGGGTGCATTCTTGGACAATCCAGATACTTCTCTGCTAGTGAAGTGTTCTGGAATTCATCACCTGCTTTCAAGTCTTTCAGATATTTTTCTTAAGGTCGAACTAGATATGAGAGGAAGATGGGGGAACTGAGCAGGGGGCTAACGCTATCTGGGATTAGCTCTTGTTCCCAATGCCACCGTCTTATATGAACTTTACATTCTATTATTGGCATTAAAGTAAAATGAAATCGGAGCTTGCCGTCCAGGCCCTAACTGACGGAACTGTCGGTGAGTCGTTATGCAAACTCAGTCCATCGGTTACAAATACAATGGGGCTCACTAGCATTGTATCCTGTTTGCTGAGATGTTCGGCTCCAAATACGTTTCCAATGCCAATTGTCCCTCCGAGCGCCGTACCCAGACAAACACAGATTAGTGGACTGCCAACGCCTCCGGAGGGGTGAGAAGGTCAAATTTACCCAGTGAGCCATGAGCACACTGGCATCTGATTTCCAACACATGGCTGAATGGCCTGACCCTGCTTGTAGCCCGGGCTTGACGCCTTGGCATTAGTCCAATGTAAAAGGTTCCAGCTAATTTCTAACGTCTGAACTCTTAGCTTATTGTTAAGGACACAGATCTTTCTAATACGGGTAACAAAACATAATTCCACCACATGGGAGGCACTGGGGTTTTGATTATTAGGAATCGAAATCAGAAGACTACTTTACGTACGATAAAAAGTCTCTCAATGAAACAATATCATAAGCAAACCATTTTCTGAAATGTTTTTCCCGGGGGAATACACCCACCAATGGTCCGCAGAAACCATGAAGTGCATTTGCCTTCCAGGCACAAGCACAGCAACCAAAATATAGCAAAAATAAGAAATAAGATATTCAAATCCACTTTCATGAATTTCTGGTCATCTTCCTGTGAATAGGAAACCGGATGATGGCGTTTTTGGAGCATGTTCAGATAAATTACATTGATTTCTTATACAATGTTGTGTCCTGTTGCTACACGGTAATACTATTAACTCCTTTTAACTTAGTGGTCTTCTGCCCTGAGGAGAAAGATAAAGCTGTTTCATGAGAAAGAGCAGAGGCCAATATTTAGTCCACCAGATCAAAACATAAATCATTTCCACTAGTTTCAACATGTCTAAAATGGAACACGTTGGATCCAGCTCCGAAAAGGAAGAGAAAAAACACATTAGGGATATCTGAGCGTCAGTGTGACTGGCTCGCAGACAAGAGCACAACCCCTGCGCTTAGGCAGACAGTGGGACAGTGTGTGTGTGTTCAGCGTGAAAGTGTGTGTTTTGTGTGAGCGCGCACGCGTCTATATCCGATTTGGTTCCAGGAACACCTCGTCAAAGGCTTTGAGATGCAAGTCAGCACAAGACGGAAAGTGCGTTTATTTGAGCACAGGCACATGCTTCCTTCCTTTATCTTCCAGGCACCTTGAATGACTTTTTTTTCTCAATGGGAGATCCTGGGAGGAGTGTAGAGCTCTCAGTCATAAACGTAAAGGCCAATGACAAGATGTGACAGGCTCCTGAACGCTCTCTCTCTACTTTCACATCTTCTTTGATTTCCTTTTCCTCTCCCTAGTCACTGAAATACCTTCAGTGACTGAGATTTTACAATGCTGGTAAACACCTTGGAACCACAATCAGTCACAATGACAGGCCTCTAATTAATGCAACAGGAAAGAGTAGTTCCGCCAGCTTTCCAAAAAACAAGTTACGTTTTAGGGTTGAATAACACGTTGACGGTGACGCCACTGTTTCTACTTGGGCAATTGGACTTTTTAATTATGTCTATGGCCCAGAAACCATCCTCCTCCAGTCAACCTGTAATGGCAGTATAACAGTGGCAAATAAGTAGCTACTGCTTCGCTAAGCACATAACCTTTACGGATGACCGAATACAAGTCAAATTTCTATGAAAGGAATCAGACATCAGGCTGTTCGTCATTGTTGGTCTTTTATTGGTCTGTGGGTCTGCGTTTGACCGGGAAGCGTGGTAGTGTGAACTTGCCAGTTTGACACTGCATGAGAATAGGTGTTGAGGGCAGGATAGAGAGGGAGCATTGTTTGCCCGGGCATCATAAACAGTTGTTTTTCCTACGAGGGAGGTCCATCTGAATGACTCGAACCCTTTTAACGCGACCGTGCCAACTCGGACCGCACCGGCTTGCCTATTTACTTTTCACATTGGCCTTTCAAGCCCATTTCCAGCAAGGACTGGACCAACACAGAAACGCTTGGCTTGGCTGACTGCCACAAAATATACATACATAATAATAATACTTCTAATATAATATGGTATAACATGACTCGGCCATCTACGAGAACTTACTGAATCAACAACACTCGACATCTCACAGGATATGGTTAGAGATTGCGATCCTGTGTGACTCAGTATCAAAACTAAGGGTACTGTGGACCGTCCTTGCCTCTGAAATAAGTGTTACATAAAGGTAAGCTGTGAAGGGCTGGCCATGCAAACAATGCATACCTTTCCTCACAAATGCCTGTCTGGAAGCACCTCCCATGTCCTCACTAACACACTTGCGGCTCTTCTACGGTGAACACACCACTGGTAACTCCGGGACCCATGCGTGTGTGATCACTGACCCGTTGAATTGGGCAATTAAAACAATCTTACAGAAGTGGTCTGTTTGTTCTGCTATGTCAATTCCTAGGCCTTCACTTCAACCAGACAGGGGTTGGAAAATTATTTGACGTGCGCTTGTTTCAGATTCGAGACTTCTTTAACATTTATTTTGACTCACACAATAAACCGAAGCTCAAGCGTTTCAATGCAGATGGCATGTGTCTGGGATTAATCACAGAATATAATTTGGGCCGGTTCAAGGCGGAAAGCATTTCGTAGCGGGCTACATTTCATGTTTGGTGATCGTTCAAGCATTACATTACTGCCCTGTTACTTTTGGGACCCAGATTTACCACACCGGCATGAATCCTTCCTCTGTGCTGCTGTCCCATTCTAAAACATAGCAGCTCCTTTAAAAAACGCCTTATATTGTCCTATTAAACTGCTAGCAATTGTTGCTGCCCAGCTGAGTGCATTTCATACCTTGAGTGACACAGGCCTAACATGCTGTTTGTTTGCACTGGCTGGATTTGCTGGCATGCAAGCACACTAAATGCCAACATGGCCAAAATAGGGCATGTTTACAGATAATCGTGTCCTGTCTATGTTCACTAAGGACATTTCTATGTAATAACATATCACTAATGACCATGGGCATTACAGCAGAATGTTTCAACTTGCCAAGTGTTTCGGCACCTCCAAAAGTCTCATGACTTACTTCAGGAGACCAAGCTTAGCCAGCCTGTGCGTCTTTCTAGCAATAAGCTACACAAGGAAAATAGGCATGTCCAGGTGTCTGGTACTCGTGAAAAATAGTCAAATGAATTGTAATGATCAGGCTGTACATTGTTTCAGTCACAGTCTATGTTAAAATATCTATAGAAATGTGATACATGAATAAGTTCATGAATAAATACAATAAAAAATGACTTCCATTGTGCAATGGCAATCTAGTAATGTAAAAGCTTTAAGCAAATTTAGAGTATTCTAACCTTCTTTTTACTAGAGCCACACATCAACTGGAAAACTTAGATTAGTAGCATCACAATGGAACATATTTCTTACTACGAAGACTGTTACACCTCATTATCAATGTTCAATAAATCAAATAGATATTTTTGCATATTGAACATAAAATATGAAAAACCTCCCTTGATGCTGTTTTGTCAAATAGTATCACGGCCACAGGTAAGAATAAAAAAAAATCTGATTTAAATTAAAATGCTGTCAGCATTCTCACCTTCTGTGAGCCATGTCTCCTGAAGTTGGCTTAAATCCTGAAAGAGGTCTGGAAAAAAAACAATGAACAAAATGCATGATTTACCCCGAATGACAAGATCCTTGCTCATAATGTGACAGCCTAGTCCGGTCAATTAGGTCAAGTTCAGGCAAGTCATTTATCAATCTATACATAGACATAATACTTGCTTGCCAGACCACTGACAAGGTATTCTGCGTTATGTGAAAGGGTTTTAGGCCATTGCATGCTTGTTTTGCAGTACTAACTTTACCTTCGGATTCCTGAGGGGGTAATTCCGTGTCCATGTATTTCCTTTTCGCTGCCATCAAGAGTCTATTTAGGGGCCCATTTCCGTGTGACTTCTGCAAAGTATCAGAAATATTACAGAAGAAGGAAATAGAATCCTGCCAGCCGAACTTCGATGTCACAGACTTTATAGAACATGCCCACGGTCACTAATTGGTTAAGTTCATTAGTCAACATGGCTATCAATACTACAATCAATACTTCATATCAAGGATACTATAACGCATTGTCCCGTTAGTAATAGTAGTCTAAGTAACGCATAAACCATCATAATAACCAAAACAAAGTTCACACGTCAACCAAACAGGCAACATGAAACCCTAACAGAAAACGCAGCTTGTCTTTAACTTGCAAGTGTTGAAACACGCGCTTTATCGTTCCATTTGTTCTGTCAACATGTCCTGTCTAGACACAAGCAATGCCTTAATAACATTTAATTTAGTTTATTCAATACCACAAATGTGCAGAACTTTTGATCGTTCAGAAACGAGCTGGAAGTACATTTCATCGCGCGCACAGTTGCTTCTAGCAAATATAATTCAGAAGATGATCGAAAGGGAAAACTAGGTAGCCTGTTCCTGAAACGTACCAAAGCGTATACAAAAATACATTTCTTAATTCATACGTACATTTGCTAAAGTGTAAGGCACTTGCTGGTCCAAATATCCATCCATCTTATAATCCATCCGTTAACCGTTTGTGGTCATTTAGGCTGTGTTGAATGAGAACCACGCAGCCTGCAGGGCGAGACGGAAGAGGGACAAGGGAAGCGATAGTTGTGAATGGAACTGCGAGAAAGCTGCATACATAATGAGCTCCATTCACTCAAAAACAGAGGGGAAGCGATGGCGAGCGATTACCCAGCGGGCTTGTGTCTCATTTACCTGTAAACAGACTATGGCTCCTTTGGGCTACGATAAGCCCAATTTAATAATAAAAAAAAGGTCAGATAAGTTATTATAAAATAGTATTGTTATAGAAGGTTCATGTTCAGAATGTTCCTCATCAGGCAAACGTTAAATTACACGGCAATACTAGCACTAAACCAACAAATATAATGCCAAATGCGTATAGATGGGCTACATGTAACATATTTCTTTTAATAATTATAGCCTTTGTTTTTTATTTACACCAAAGCCCCGAGAGGAAATTGAATTTTGGATGAGACGAAACAGATGTTGCGTCTCAACTAGTTACAGAGGGCAATAAAATAACCGATTTAGCCTCACCTTGCCTATAATAGTTAACTATAAGAAAACAGATGCGTATGTTAATCATGGGACCGAAATGCCCCCTAAAAACAATGGTGTTGACAATTCTTTTCCAGGCTTGAGTTTTGATTTGTACTACGTTAACTTGATTTACTTGCTCTCAGACGCTCGCTCAGCCAAAGGACTTGGGGATTGGTGGATTTCCTCTTTCAGGGCTCGAATTTCTGCCTTTGTCCTAATGAATGACCTGCCTTATGAATTAAATCTAGGTTCCCCCTTTGAACCAATCAGCTACGAGTCTGTCTGTGTCCCTGGAAACGGTGGGTGGAGTTTGTTCGCCGACAGCCAATCAGATCATGGGACACTGAGACCCTTAGACGGGATCTTTCAGTTGTTTTTCATTCACAAAAAAGAGAGAGGGAAAGTTGGGAAAAAAAGTCCATTCATAAAAACAGGTCCTAGCTTGAATGCCTTTACATGTTGTTCCTCTTGACACCTTCAAATAAGTTAATTTGTTGCCCCCTTCACAGTGCTTCTCTTTTTATGACTACATGACATGTTTAATGTAATGTGCAACTAGCAATTACTGTATTTACTGACTGAGTCAGAGGGTGGCTATTTGCAAAACCTGTTGAACAAAAACAACATGAAATGTCACCAGTCGCAAAACATCACACCGAGTGGAAGTGTATAGGGTACAAGAGTTATTAGGCATAAAGTATTGGATAATATAATGATATTCTGTAATGTCCAATTCTCTTCCATCACATGCACTCCAAACACAAGAGACAAATCTGTGCAGAAAAACCGATGTGTTTGCTCAATTTTATTCGCTGACGCAAACGTGTCATTATATAATAAGTGCAGATACCTCATTTCTAAAACATACTAATAGCCATGTGTTTTCCGAGTCCGATAGCTGTGTCAGCAGGTTAAAAGAGGCAACATAGAGCAAAGGGGACCCTTTAAAGCTTTCCGTGGGTGCAAGGTTGGACCTGGTGGATGAGAGTGCTTATTGATCAAAGCGTTCTTGTGCTCGTCGGGCAATATGTTATCGTTTCTCTACTTTCTCTACTTCTACGTTAGTGGCCCGCGTGAACGGAGGCAGGGTGGTGGTGGGAGGGGTGGGGGGGGTGGCAGAGTGGGAGAGACAGAAAGAGGGGGCTTGGGGAGTGCGGTCTGTTTGAAGGAGTTGGGGGATGGTCAAGTGTTCAAGGCTTGTCCCCAACACCTCTGTTCCATTCCTCCTTCTATTCTTTTTTTTTTGTCTAGAGCACTGTCAGTTAATGGAGGCCTTCCTACAGCACCCTCCCCCTTATCCCTCCTTCCTCTTTCCTGATAGGTCTGATGGTGACCGAATAACTCGCCAAGATCCCTAAAAAAACAAAGGTCATTACAACACTGGAAAATCAGACAATGTATTTATCCCATTCAAGAACAGTCACATGTATTTATTTCCCATTCCAGAACAGTGACATGTATTCCATTTCCCATTCCAGAACAGTGACATGTATTCCATTTCCCATTCCAGAACAGTGACATGTATTCATTTCCAATTCTATAACAGTGACATGCCCTTCCCTCTCTCTGTCCGTCAAAGGGAAATATTCATATATTAAATAGAAAATGTAATTAGAATAATAACCATAATATAATGACCCTGTAAACATGTTTATTTTTTATATAAAAAGAAAAAAAATGCTTTTCATCTGTATACAGTTCCCAGCATTTTGAATAAATAGCATAAAGGACGTGCACAGGAATTTTGAGGGGCCATTACTCTGACCTGAAAAAAGGGCAAACAACCAGACTTTTCACCCTTGGAGGGGCAACTTGAGTCAAGGAGGGCAAACGGGCAGTTGCCTGGGAAACCTTAGCTCCCCCCCCCTCGTGCACATCACTGAATTGCATTTATTTTTTAAAAGAAATTGCATATTGGATGCGATAATTTTTTTGGGAAACATTAATCCTATACAATAATTTGTTCCTATACCTATCTTAGCATGTCTCCACTTTCGACACCAAGTTGTTCTGTGTATAAATGGATGCTATTGTCAATAAATGTATTTGGGACTATGTGACATACAGAAAAAGCACCTTTGTAAATCTATATCGAAAGTAGTCCTTCCCAAACTTTGTAAGCTATTACTGGTACTGGTCTTATGTGAGCATTCTGACCGCGTGGCTTTGAGACTGTTTCAAAAACCAGGCCAGTTGAGCAGTCAAGGAGAACCTATTAAGTGAACATAACTCCATATTATACTATATGTCAAGAGTAACAGTGTGATTATACATCAAGAATAGTATTGATTATCACAATTTGTTTTCCTGAACTATTCAGAAAGAAAGTATTGGCATCACCAGAATTAAATGTTTGGTGAAGACTCCCCTGGATTGAATAACAGCCCTGAGCTTTTTCTTGTAAAATCTGACAGGTTTGAGACACACATTGGGAGGGATTTTGGACCACTCCTCTAGGCACAACACTTCAAGATTCTATATAAGATTAGGCATGTCCTTGTGGATTGCCCTTTTCAATTCAGACCACACTTTTCTATCGGATCTAAGTCTGGAGACAGAGATGGCCATTGTTAAACATAGCAACCATTTCTGTGTTGATTTTGATGTATGTTTGGGGTCATTGTCTTGTTGGATGGCCCATCCACAGCCAAGGCTCAATAGCCAGTTAGGGTTGGGCCTACAATATCCTGGTTCTCATTGACATTTCTCATGCAATCGATCTGAACAAGAGCCCCTGGACCACTAGTAGCAAAACAGGCCGAAAGCATCAACAATCCACCATCATATTTGACTGTGAGTATCAGGTGTATTTCCTTGTATACAGTCCCCCCTTCGTTACCAACATGCTGATAATGTGTATGGCCAAGTAGTTAGCATTTATATAATCTGATCTGACCTCAATCCCATGCTTGGCAAAGTTCAAGCGCTGCAATTTGTGGTTCAGGCTAAGTAAGGGCTTCTTTGGTGCAACCCTTCCCTAGAGCTTGCTGACATAGAATGGCATATAAAAGTTTATTTTTGAAACTTGAAACCCCAAAACTGTGCTGTTCTGAAACGGTAATAATCTTTCTTGGCCATCCTGGCGTTCTCCCTCACTGTGCATCTTGTATTCTTCTTCCTGGCAAATTTGCAGATGTTTCAAACATATTGATCATTGCCCAGACTCTTCTTACTGGCGGTTTTCTTCGTCTTCATTTGTTTTGCATGCTACCTCTTATTCGTACTCCAGGGAAACAGGAATAGATGAAAGAAATCAATAGTTCCTGGAGACTGGGAGTTTCGTGACAGATACCATTTTATTTGGTTTAAAAACATTCTTCAATGGTGCAAAAAATGTTCTGTAGAAATTAATTAATAATTGAGTATAATGTTTTGTGTTTAAAACTTTATTGTGAAATGAAAGTACATACCTCCCCCTTAATGTTGGTTTGAGCCCAATATATGAGTCACTGAGTTATGTATTCCTTCCTTTTACTAATGCTCTTATATATACGCTTGGGTAAACTATATTGGTAACATGTATTTACTTGCATGCAGACACTTCTTATGTTGACCATGCACAAGTTCCTGTAAGTCAAAAGCCACATCAGCTGACTTCTCAACATATTCTATTGTAATTGTAACCTACGCATCAGTTTTCTCACTCCAATTACTCCTTTAACATCACTGTAGCTGTCAATCATTTCAGTTTGCCCCCACCAATAACTGGAATGAATTGCAAATGACCTTTAATCTTTACACTTTCATGCCTCTTCACCTGCTGAATGATCAAACTGGTTATCACCCAGTACATGGTTTATTTCTCTATAAACAGTAAACTGACAGCATCAGGTCAGTGATCCATTGTTTTTGTTCTCAAGCACTTTGGATTCATAAGGAAACAATGACTACGGGGTAAAAGTCAGACAATCATACAAATCATATTGTTTAGAACGTACAGCATGGTTTGTATTCTAGGGTGCCCAAAGTATTTGGATAGGTTAAGACCAGATACGCAATAAAGAAGTCCTGTTTGGTACTTAGTCACATATTCTTTGCAAGAAATGACTATGTTAAGTCAATGAACCAATAGACACCAGAGGAGAGTATCCTTCTTCGCATGTAAAAGGCATGCTCAATCCATTTTGGTCAGTTTATTGACTTGGCCATAAAAAAATCGTCCTGTTGCATGATGAAGCGCATTCCGATTAGTTTAGTCGTATCTGAGCTTACAAGATGTGAGCCCATGTTAGTCTTTGTCTGTCTAAAAACGTCTGTATCTGTTTTTCAGGCTAACTTGATTTGATTCGGCCCAGGTCGTCAAAACACAAAACTCAGAACTAACATTCCTCAACTTACTTATCTTAATGACGTCTTTGCTTATTAATTCAAGGTCACCAAACATCTTACAGGTGACTGCCTGTGTTTGTATAATACTGTATAAACAGCTATATAACACAAGAAAAGTTTGACAGCCCCAACCCTATTCATTTAGAATATTATTGACAAACACATATTGTTCTTGAATTAATTCATAGGGAATTATTAATCAGTAGCATATAACACATCTGAGGGGGTTCGTCCACTTAGTGGACCCGTGCTTGACATCTAATAACGCATCTGAGGGGGTTCAATCACTTAGTGGACCCGTGCTTGACATCTAATAACACATCTGAGGGGGTCCGTTCACTTAGTGGACCTGTGCTTGACATCTAATAACACATCTGAGGGGGTCCGTTCACTTTGTGGACCCGTGCTTGACATCTAATAACACATCTAAGGGGGTCAGTTCACTTAGTGGACCCGTGCTTGACATTTAATAACACATCTGAGGGGGTCCGTTTACTTAGTGGACCTCTGCTTGACATCCATGGTTCTCATCCGTAGAACAGTGTCTTGGTGCCATTTGAACAACCAGGTCGCCCTTCCTCTGCCAGCGGGTACAGTCCAGACAACACCGGCCACCCTCATCTGGCTCTTATTGGAAAATGACTGGAAGATGACTCCCAAACAGTGGTGGTGCCAAAAGAAGTGAAAGCTGTGTGTGTGTGTGTGTGTGTGGCACATCCTTTCTGTGCCAGGCTGCCAAACATGGATCCAGGCGGCCCTGCCTTACCCCTCGTCCTGACCGCTTTGAGACCCAGACATCACCCCACAATCCAGGATGGGACACCGACTTCCTCCATCCTCAGCAAACAATGCTCACCTGAAAATAACCCCAGACAAAGCAGAGACGTGAATGTTTATTAAGGCCAAAAGGTCAGATTTAATAATGTGGAAGGAACATTTTCCTGGATGTTTGCTGTACACAAATACAAATGACGGTTTTTAACCCACATCCTTGAGGAGTTGTTTGTTTTCTGTGAGACACCGGTCACTTCTGCTGCTGTCTGTATTTGACAGTCAGGCTCTTGTTCATAAATCTGTGAATAGTGAACCAGTTTGGCACAAAATCCCCAAAATTATTGTGGTTACTGTCAGTCCATCACTTGCAGACTGCCCCTTTTCTGAAAAATGTATAATGGTAAGTCTCTAGCTGGCTCAATGGCTAGTTTACATTTCCTGGCTCAGTGGCTACTTTACGTTCTCTGGCTCAGTGACTAGTTTAAGTTCCCTGGTTCAGCAACTAGTTTACGTTTCTTGGCTCAGCGACAAGTTTACGTTCCCTGGCTAAGTGACTAGTTTACGTTCCCTGGCTCAGAGACTAGTTTACGTTCCTTGGCACAGCGACTACTTTATGTTCTTTGGCTTAGCGGCTGGTTTACGTTCCCTGGCTCCACGACTAGTTTACGTTCCCTGGCACAGCGATTACGTTACGTTCCATGGCTCAGCGGCAAGTTTACGTTCCTTGGCTCAGCGGCTAGTTTACGTTCCCTGACTCAACCCATTGTGCATGGGACTGTCACTGGCTCGGTCCGCGACACATGAATTGATTTTTCACCTCCAACCTCGTGGAATGCCTGGCCCTGCAGTTCACACAAACCCCAGACAGGCCCAGTCAGTCTCCCCCCCCCCCCCCCCCCCCCCCCCCC
>JACXGK010002211.1:0-25098 GCA_016801125.1 Novumbra hubbsi | reverse complement strand
CCGGCCAGAGCCACGTCCACCCATTGTAACAGACACCAGCAACCCAAGCATCTGACGGAACCAGGGTTGCATCGCTGGCTAAACCGTGTATGAGGTGTGGACATCCCGGTTGCCCGTACGGCGCTGCAGCCTTAACGCGCTCTCGGCTCTAATCCTGCCGGCCCAGACGGCTTCGGCTCGGACCACAACATACAGCTTGTTCTAGCTGGCGCGGCGTTAAAACAGGTGTTAATTGGAGCCTGCGACGCGGGTGAGGAAGGATTGGAAGGGGGAGGGAGGAATGGGGGACGCTGGTGTAAATGGGTGTGACATCACTAGCCCCTGTCCTGCCGGGGTATCTGGGCGGCTGAGACACTGACAGGTCCTCCGCTGTTCTTTCGGCTACCCCCAGGCTCCATGTGTTAGACATCATCTTCCCACGTGCTGCAGACGGGCCCAGTGATGAAACCGTACACTAGCAGCCCCTTCCTTTCTCTGGGAGCCGTCCGTGGGCAGGAGGACTGGACCTGATGAAAGACAGTGCCGGGCAGAGGAATAACACAGGCCAGGAGCTCCAGAAGCCCCCCGTCGGCCCGTCACGCCACCGGTCTCTGGGGTCCTATGGGAGTTGTGGTGTGGGAGTGGGTGGATGGATGAATGGATGGATGGATGAGGGACTACAGAATGTGTATGTGGAGCGATGGACTGATTCCACGTCTGATCAATAGACGGACGGATGACACAGCCGTTCACATTTGCTTCCCTGGGTCAAGGTTAATTGGAGACCATCCTTTGCTGGCCCAGTTGAAGATGTAGTCACCCTGGTGACTGGAGAGAGAACTTTGAATTTGAAACACAATGAAAATGAGACAACAGATGACAATAGTTTCACATTTGTTGGGTTCAATACAGTCTATCCCTATGAGGCTGTGTGGAGAATTATGTGTGTGGAAAGTGGGGATTGATTTGATTCGGGAACAATGGAGTAGCCCATTATATCTGCTCACTATGCGGGGCAGTTATCATTCAAGGCTGTGAACCAGCCTGTACGGATGCTTCCAGTGTTTTTGAGAGAGCACCCAGGGTGGTGTTGTTGCCTTTATGGAATCCGGCCTCCTCTTGACAACACTGAAAATCCATTCCAAGCCTTCAGCTAAGTCAATCCTAAGGTGTACGCATGCAGTACGCCAACTGCAGTCTTGACGTTAGCTTGTGTGTGGATGTAAATGGCTTTGTGTCCGCTGCAAAATGTTTTGTTATTATAGCAAAACCCCCGGGTAAACAGACATTTTAGATGCTTGAGAGTCACGTGGACTCCAACAAAACAAGCCCTCTTAAAAGCAGATGTATGGTGATCATTACGCCTTGGGTCCCAAATGCTTCAGAGGTGATTTGTATTTAAACATACTGATTTTATGGTGCATATAGTAGATGCAGCATAGCAAGTTTTGTGAAGATTGGTCAGGGATTTTTAAGCTTATTTCGCAGAGTTAGGAAACCCATAATGGCAGACCTTATGAGTCTTTGAGGGAAATTGGTACCTCAAAGCGCAGAATTTCATAAATATTGGTCTTGAAGTGTCTTTAGTAAAAGTGGGACTAGCAGCTTCACTTTCCACAAATCGGTAATTCCAGAGGTCACGACCTCATGGAAACACCTCAAGGCTGGGGTTGTTTGAACCACTAAAACTTCAAATTCACTGAGAGTAATTTGTGTTTCGACCTTTTCTGCACTGCCCTTTCGAAACAGGCAGCCGTGCAAAACCCATATCCCAAGGGTTTCCATAGCTGAATTGTGACTGAATCCAGTGGAACAGAGAGCCAGAGGAATTCTTCACATTTAGCATCAAGTAGTGGCTACTGATTGGATCGCAAACAACTTATTTAATTTCATAACAAATACTCTCTATTGGATTGATGGGTCTGAAGGCCATGTAGGCCATTGGTAAACTTAATTCAACGTCCCTGAAACCATTCTGAGAAGGAACATGGGCTATGACACTCCATGTGACATTAAGTGATGCATCTGAGAAGGAATGTTGGTTAAATACAGTACACCGACTGCATCAAATCCTGACCCTACCATCAGCATGGTGTTATAGAAACCAGTATTAGTCAATATGCATTTATTAAATAATCTTTTCATCAAATCCCCCACCCCCACGCTAACACAAATAGCCTAATAATAATCATCTCTAATGCCTTATGAGCAGGCCGAGTAGCTTCATGAATTCCCACTGATGCATTCAGTAGTTCACTTAGAATGCGTGCGATGACTCAATTACCCGTCAAACCAAATAACTATCCAAATATACTAAACCCTCTTTGTATGTTAGATGTATGCTTAGGGAAGGATCTCCTGGACCAGACAGCATATCAGTTCCCCAGTCTAAAACACCCGGCTCTTTGTTCTACAGAAATCTTCTGTCTGGCACCTTTATGAAGCCTTTATGAAGCACTCAGAGACCAGGGATGCTGAAGGATGATCACTACTCAGACCTTCTGTGGTGTTTGGATGAAGGATCTTTGTGCAATGGGCTTTTTGGGCATGTTGGGAATTGTGAATGATGGTGGTGCATGAGATGGGGGTTTGTCTTAACTGGAAACAGAGACAACCAGTTTTATTGCTAATAAATAGCAAGCTAGTAAAGATCCCGTTTGAGATTGTAAAGATCATGGGTTCATGTGCTGGTATTTGACGAGATGGGAGACACTGTAGACATAATGTCCATGCCAGTTTAGACTGTTGTGGCTCAATCACATTCAATGCATTTTTTCATCCTTCTGAGAAGAGCAGCCAAACATTCAACGTAGAGTGCAACCTCCCTCAGAGCCGCAAAACCCGGCAGACAGGGATGGAGGGATGGAGGGATGAAGGGATGGAGGGATGAAGGGATGAAGGCATGGAGGGAGGGATGGAAGGATGAAAGGATGGAGGGATGAAGGGATGGAGGGATGGAGGGATGGAGGGATGGAGGGATGGAGGGAGAGATGAAGGGACGGAGGGATGGAAGGATGGAGGGAGGGATGAAGGGATGGAGGGATGGAGGGAGGTAGGGATGGAGGGATGGAAGGATGGAGGGAGGGATGAAGGGATGGAGGGATGGAGGGAGGTAGGGATGGAGGGATGGAGGGATGGAGGGATGGAAGGATGGAAGGATGGAGGCATGGAAGGATGGAGGGATGGAAAGGCAGGCGGATGAGGCAGGAGACATGTCTAAGTCAGCCAGCAATAACATAAGATGGGTCCTGACCCAACAGTCTGAGCAGAGCCTGAAGGACACTCCTTCAATTTCTTCTTTGTGGCGATATTCTCACCTTCGGCGATCCATCAAGCTTTTCTTACCGGCTGCAGATCTTCTGCCTGCTTCCCACTCTGCCAGCTGAAAAGAATTGTAGGTTGGTAATGTTTTCTATTGTGTGGAACATGTCAAAATGTCATAAGTATATCTGTCCTGTTGCTTTTCATGAGTATTTGTGTTGCAATTGTGAGCAGTATTATGGAAATTCCCGTGTACGATTGTATGCGTATATTACACTATGTGCTGTAAAGAATCTTATGATATCCAAAATCAAATGGCAGCGCAGCCGTTAAACTGCAAGTTCGGCCTCGACCTCTGTTGTGAAATAGAGATTTTGGTTCAGTTTGGCCACTTCCAAGGGCCGTTTGTGTTTTTCAGAAGTCTTATCTATTCTGTGTTGAAAGGCCATTGTAAGAACGTTCCCCTTGAAACGAAGGGTGAAGTCACCAGCGGCTCATTCAAATGTCTTTGCTAGCGTCGTAATCGAGCTACCGACAGAGAAACGAGCAATTCACAAAGAAACAAGTCAGGAGTTATTTTAAGAATGTCCTTCCACTACAGTCTGCTTTCTTAATCAGAGCTAGAGGAATTGACAAAATGGCCTCTAACCTTATTTTTTAAAGCGACTGCAGCACCTTTTTTTATTTCTGTCCATGCCACTGACGAACTAGGATTTTGAAAGAGATTTGCAATTGTGGTATTTCATAGAAACGTTGCTTAACTAATCATTCCAATTTCATCAAAGTTCCTAGATTATCTAGAATGACAGTCATGTTTTAACGGTTGTTGCAATTGTTTACCTTGCCAAGTGAACGGAAAACCCGGTGTTTCAATGTTTTGGCGAGAGCAGCGCACCCCCCCACCAGAACACTATAACATCCAATTAAATGTAATCCATAAATATGACCACCCTGTTCCTTTTAAAGAAACCCCAGTGGTACAAGAACAACATTCCACGTTCATTGGTTTACACTAGTGATATTAATACTGTCATTACAATTGTACATAGTTTATTTTGACTACTATTACAGCTAATACAATAATAGTCCCTAATAGGGGCCCAGCGAGGAGGAGGTGATGAGGGGATTGGCTTGGAGCGGTTCCACCTTCAAGCAGCAGCTGCTCGGTCTCATTGGGTCAGAGCCACGGTCACACTTGACCCCTACCGTGGGTGTGTGTGGAACCGCTTTCCCCATCGATGGAACAGAGAGGGCACTAACCTCCGAAGTCTTTGTTTGGACCGGCCGGGCCGAGCATAGGCCCACCATTGTGACTGTGAGGACTCCTATGCTCTACCTCTTGTTTTCTTTGGGAAGCAGGAAATTGGATGACTGGCTACCTGCTACAACAACATCCTGTACTTGAGAAGTCGTCTTTTCACCCATACCCACCTATTATTTCCCCTTTCCATCATACGCAAGTGGTCAGCCAGCCGACTTTCTGTTCCCAGGGGCCCTGCGTGGGTTTGACTGTGTTCCACTCGGGTTGAGATCAAATTGGCCCCATCCAGATGCTTCCGTTGAAAATAGTTTTGGGGCCAAATAGGGCTTTAGGAGCCAGGTTTCACCTTTTCAGGTTAGTGGTGCTTATGTGAGCTGATTGGAATGGCAGTGATGATGGTGAGCAAAGTGAATGTGGTCATTCAAAATCCCAGCCAAGCTCCACTTATGTCAGTGCCATGTCAGATTCATTTACATGCATCACATATCAATTTTTAGGGTTTACTGCTCGGTTCGTCCAGTAATGTGTCTCCTTTTGTGAAGTGTGAATGGTTCTAATATCACCAGCTCACCTTTTAAATAAAATATTTGTTTAAGTATATACGCTTAGGGAATATCACCGTATTAAAACCAGAGTTAAATTTACCTTATTGGGTGAACCGTGAAATGAGGGACAGAGCGTATGTGAACCACTAATAACATGAAATGAATAATTAAAATAAAATCTTAAATAAATTCTATAAACATTGATTTATTGGATTCTACCTGTGGTGTATTAAAATGGGACAAAATCAATAAATCTATAGTGCAATATTACAACACATTTGAAAGTGATGCAAAAAGTGTGTTGTTTATGGAATCACTGCAGTATTTGGAATAAAACACCTAACCCGTTTCCAAGAGAAATTGGAATGTATTCCAGGTTTTGTGTGTAAATTAGTTTTAATTTGAACCTACATTGTTTCTCACATAACTCACATGAAATATTAATAAAGTTTTATAGTTAATTCTATATTAGTGGATTCTCTCTCTCTCGCACACGGGAAAATAAAGACAAGTTGTTATAATTATAGACATCATAGATATTGGACTAAACAACCTTTAAATGCCAACTTATTGGTTGAATCCAGCCAAATATCTTCTAACTTCCATGAGCCAGCTTGGAAGAATTTATTAAGGTATCTTCTCAATTTCTTTAAATGATTTATTCATTTTATGCATATTTCAACGAGCAACATCTGTGTTCTATCAATATCATAAAAGTAAACTAAAAAGGAAGACGGACACAGAAAAGTGAAAAGAAAACTGACAACAGAACCTGGAAAAAAATCGGATTGCGAGGCATTGTCTGAAGGTGGCTGTAATCAAGCTTGCAGGGCGATAGTGAGGAAGTGACAACAGAGCAGATGTTCTCAAATCAAATCAGGTGCGTGACACACCACCACAAGCTATTGCCTCTCACACGCGCAGGGTACAACTCTACAACTGTTAGCCTACACTTTCTTAAGACCGGATAATTCCTTCATTTGCTTATTCCAAAACTCCCACCCAACGCTCCGGGGGTTGGATCGTAGGAGGTACTTAAGTTCTAATATTGTCTTTATTCAACAGGAGTAAAAAAAAAACGTTGACAGCCAGCCAGTAAAGTATTTACAATAGGAAACACATGGGTTCAGACTGCGTAAGTCCCTTGAAGCGCTGCGTTCCAGCAGTCAACGCCCCTGGTAGATGCCGGTGTCCTCTACGCCCGGTGTCCTCTACGCCCGCTGTCCTCTACGCCCGGTGTCCGTTTGGTGTCGCGCATTTTACTCTGAGCTGGGTGAGGCAGCCGAGTCCACGTCATCGGTCTCCAGGTCGTTCGGAGAGGCCGGCTGCCCTCCTTTCACCCTCTTCCACTTCATTCTTCTGTTCTGGAACCACACCTTCACCTACGGGACAGAGACATAAGGTGACAGTCAACACATGGTACGTATGGAAAAGCAATGTAATGGGTGAGATTCATGAGATCCTCTCACAATTTGGAGCAATAAATAAGTATTATCGTCACAGAACTTTGCACAGCAACTCAGTTGACTGGGTGTTCTTTGGTGTTTGAGGAGCCTAACTGTGAAGCATGAACTACAGTATCACCACTGAAATATCCTGATAGAGCTATAGATTAGAAAATACTAGCTACAGTATCCCTACTGAAATATCCTGATAGAGCTATAGATTAGAAAATACTAGCTACAGTATCACTACTGAAATATCCTGATAGAGCTATAGATTTGAAAATACTAGCTACAGTATCACCACTGAAATATCCTGATAGAGCTATAGATTAGAAAATACTAGCTACAGTATCATTACTGAAATATCCTGATAGAGCTATAGATTATAAAATACTAGCTACAGTATCCCTACTGAAATATCCTGATAGAGCTATAGATTCGAAAATACTAGCTACAGTATCCCTACTGAAATATCCTGATAGAGCTATAGATTAGAAAATACTAGCTACAGTATCACTACTGAAATATCCTGATAGAGCTATAGATTTGAAAATACTAGCTACAGTATCACTACTGAAATATCCTGATAGAGCAATAGATTATAAAATACTAGCTACAGTATCATTACTGAAATATCCTGATAGAGCTATAGATTAGAAAATACTAGCTACAGTATACCTACTGAAATATCCCGATAGAGCAATAGATTAGAAAATACCCCCTTTGGCAAAAGCTGTGATGTTGACCCTTTTAATTATTCAGTTGCAAGGGTAATTGTTAATGGAATTATCAAATGCATTGCTCATTGTTGTTACAACTGGTTCTAATTACAATGAGCTACGATGAGCAAGTTCATTGTGTATTTTGTATCTGTAGAGTCTCTCTGGGGTCTGTGTCCCACAGCAACTTGTCATACCAACACTTATGTTTTGACCACGTTTACCATATTTGGGCACCACTCACTGACATGACTCATGACACGTCCTTGGACCCAGGCCACGGCTATTCCGTGTCGACCGGACCCAGAAGCTCAAGGGAAGGCCGGGCCTGACCCCTGACCCTCGTGGGTCCCTCTCGGCATTCCCCACGGCAACACTGGGACAAACTAATCTGTTCCCACACTATTTTTATTAAGGCTCTCCCCTTTTCTGATACCGTCTGCCATTCGTGACTGCAGAGAAGACCGTCTGCCAAGACGTGTAGGATGCGTCGGGGAAAAAGCTGCAATGGGAATCGGAGCTCGGAGAGTCGAGCCGGGACCTAGCTGGCTGGGAGTACGACAGGCCTGGGAAATCCATCGGAGGCCAGGTTATGTGCGGTCACTGAGAAACTCCGGGGCTCGTTACGAGAGGAAGGGAGCGGGGGAGCAGAGATAGGGAGACTGCCCTTAACCCTTTCAACCTTGTCGGACCAGGTCCTAAGACCAGTACTCATTTGTTAAGCATTAAACACCCCATTTAAACCAGTAGGAAACCTATTATGAGGTATGGCAAAAAAAGGGTGAAACCAGGCCGGTGATTGTAGGCTAAGGTTTTAACAGTGTTCCTGCTCACTATATCAAGAGCCTAGACATTGTACATCGGTTTTAAAAACGTATCTCTGCGGTTAACTTGGGGGTTCCAGTGGCCTCCTCCTGTAGACGTGTACAAGTACTTTGTTATTTGTCTATACCTTTAGCAAAAAGTCTCTCCTCGCTTTCGTATCAAAAAAAGCTTTCGTCCCTTTCAGACCAAATAAGCATTCAAGTTATTTAATGATCATAGAAATGGAAAAATACATATTGCCCTTTAATATTATACATTCACATCTAATTAGCCGACACGTTCACTTAACTGTTTTTTTGCTTGCTTTTGTAAATGCACATGGTTTGGAGAAATGTTTGCGCAGGCGTTTGTGTGGGACCCGCCGTCTTCATTACCTGTCTCTCTGTGAGGTCCAGATTGACAGCAATCTCGTAGCGTCGGAGTCTGGTCAGGTAGTTGTGGTGTGTGAACTCCGCCTCCAGTTCCCGGAGCTGCTCTTTGGTGAACGCCGTTCGCTCTTTCCTGGCTTTGCAGTTGGCGTCAACTTTGAAGTTGGAGTCTTGGATGTCTGGATGGGGGGTGGGAGAAGAAAGCATTGTCATTTCATTAGCGTTGCATTACGACGCTTTGAACACCGTCGCGTTGAGCAAAAACTCTCCACAGTCCACAGGCTCCTTGCACACCCGCCCTCACGCTCTGAAGGGTTGTGCCTGACACCAACACCATGGCCTCCAGTGGGGCTGGAATGTATCTCAGCCCACGAGTTACTCTGGACGCAGGTATTCCTGTTTGTCTCTCAGCTACGTGGCCCATTTTGGGGAGAAATGCGGTCACAGGTTCTCTAAACTAACAAATTGCTTCTGGCCTCGGTCAGATGTCGACCGGAGAGAGCGCTCCACGAGAGACCTCCCTGACCACCCTAGCCCGGGGGCCCATCCTCTGCTCCTCAACTGGGGCCACCTAACCAGGCAGCAAAGGGCTTCAGTTAGGGAGGAATGCAGCGGAACACTGTTAAAGCTTCTAAGGGAAGAACAAAGGCTCAATGATGTGTCCGGCTCCAACGTAGGTGTCTCTGAGAAGATGGGAAAAACTTTCCCTCACGTGGGGCAGGGATGAGCAGGGCGTGGTCAAGGCAGAGTAACTCACACATTCTGACAGTAACTTTTTTCCCCCTGTTCGCTGGGGAAGGTGGATTCGTTACTCAAAATGAATTGTAGATTAGTATAGAAATTACAAAAAAGTGTGTTGCTGCTGGAGGCTGGGATTGTGGACATTCTTGTTATTTAATCATATACTGTTTCTCCATTAAATGAAATCATTGCCGGTAATTGTGCATCGGTAGCGACACTAGCTGCTGATGTAATCTTGAGAAAATTGTTATAATTTGTCAGAGTGAGAAGTTGTGCGTTGTGCTTGCCAGAGCATGAAGCCAGACTGTGAAATGGACTGCAGTCCCTGGTCCAGATGTGACAGGGCAGATCCAGACTCACAGAGTGTGTGAGTGGGTGGGTGCAGGACTGTGTGTGTGTGTGTGTGTGTTTGCACCTCCACATGTGCGTGGTGATCTTGCATTTGTGTCTACGTTTGTCTTCACCTTACTCAAAAGATTCCCATCCAGGGAGGCCAACCGGTGTCCTGTAAAAGGGCCACGTTGGGAAGCCATATTATCATCATTAAAAGCTCATTGAGGACAACGTGGTCTAAGTGTGCTGGTCTGGCCTGGTGTCGTGGACCTGAGAACATGTGAGAGCAAGTTAAGCTCACTGAACACCTGGCAGGACAGATTTAGTGGGCGCACACACACTGGCCCTCGCCGAACAGGCCCCAATAAATATTGTGCACAGCCGGAGCCCGTAAACCAGGGGGGACCAGCTCCCAGCACAGCGGGAGGCCCCAACACAAACAGCATTTGGCGTTTTTTTGGGAGATGGTGCAAACGTAGTTTGTCTTAATTAACACTGAATTAAGCCCATTGTAAATAAGTGGATGGGGGGGGGCGGGGGGTTGTCTCAAGCAGAGAGAAAAATGACCATTAAATTATTTACATGTCTTAGTTAATGTGTGTTAAAATGTGAGACAGGATTTTTAAACAAAAATTTAGAGAAAAATAATTTAAGAAAAAAAATGGATGACCCCAATATATATACATATATATATATATATAGTTTGTCTTCACAATAAAACAACATTTTGTGGTAGTTTGTTTTATACCGCTGTGGTAACATGTTAATGAAAGTTTGCACAGAAATAGTTTACAGGTGACTATAAAGTAATTTGTAAATGAACAATGACAGCCAGATGGTGGTCTGGCAAATGGTTCAAAATCACTCGCCAATGTTCATACTTTTATCAGCAAACCTGTTCTCAAAATAAATAAAATAGGAGTGTTTTGTGTTTTATAATACATGTTTACTAGAATTAGTACCATTTTAAAAGCAGTCACTTAAACACAGAGCTATTTTAATGGGAGGTGATGCAGACACAATTTCAATCAACAGAGTTTCTCTGTCTTACAAATGGCTTAGAAATGTGTGTATATCAGTAGATATAGTGTGGAGGAGCTGACATTGTCCAGTCAGATCATCCGCAACCTACACGGTGAAGTCTCAAGCTTTTGAAATGGTTGACCGTAAACAACAGATAACCATCACCATGATATATTCTCATACAGTCATAAGCTTGGCTCATGTATCTCTCATGAGTCTCCTGTATCGACGAACTATGGTCAAAATACTCGATGCAGGTCTGAATGGTCCCCTTTGATATATTGGGTCAAAGGTTGCATGTGTTCAGTGGGAGATTCTGTTACAGCTTAACGACAGGAAAATGTCAATGGATAAGAATGTAAAAGTGGGGTTTGCAGGCAAGTGATTTTACCAGACGTGGTCTGGCATGATTTCACTAGAGTGTTAGGAGGGAGTGTTACAATAAGGTAACACAAGAGACCGAGGGAAAAATCAATATTTTCCCAATAAGGTGCTTAAGTCAGCT
This sequence comes from Novumbra hubbsi, assembly GCA_016801125.1. Taxonomy (NCBI): domain Eukaryota; kingdom Metazoa; phylum Chordata; class Actinopteri; order Esociformes; family Umbridae; genus Novumbra; species Novumbra hubbsi. The sequence continues at coordinate 14,093 of JACXGK010002211.1, read as the reverse complement.
GACCTAAAAAAGGAGATCTCATATTAAACACGCTCATTGAAAAATGTCTCCAAGCCCTGCGTAATTATCCTAAACTGACTATTGCATAGCCATTTGACCATCCTAATATAGCCAATAGAGGAGGTAATGCATTTATCAGCAGGAGATGTCCTCCATTCTAGAGGTTAGCACGTTTGGTTTCCATAGCATGGGTTGAAAGCTGAGGGTAATTCCTATACCAGATGTGCAGAAAACTCTTAGCTTTTCTTCTCTATTAGCTAGCATGAAATTGAGAGTATTTCAATAACACATCGGCATTTAGAAAATAAATATAAACAGTTTCCATGGCTATTAACCCAAAGAACCAGTCATTAAATAGTATGTGACTTTAGGAGCTCTTCGTGGATTTCGGTGACTGCACTAGCAGTTGGTCTTCATTCACAGTCAAAGTGAAATAAAACGAGGTAAATAGATTTGTGAACATTAGTAAATATTTTCAAGTTTAGAACAGTAACTTTTGGTCTTTCTCTGAAATGATTATTCGATCCACATAGTCTGAATGATCCCTTAACATATATTACTCTAGCTATTGGCATGACATGACCTTTCTATTTTAAAGGTTTTTTTGTGAAGCAGTTAGTTAACAAATATCTCAGGGTATGAAATGCTTGTTTAAAATTAGATGTTGACTTCATCAATAATCTGTGGTGATTTGTAGGCAATATGCAGCGGCCTGTTTGTATTGATAATTACTTCAGCAGTTCATGGCAGTTGTGATGCTTGTTAAGGTAATGCTAGTTTAGGTAATTCCTGTTAAAGTAATTCTTGTTAAGGTAATGCTTGTAACCATAATGCTGGTTTAGGTAATCCCTTTTAAACTAATTCTTGTTAAGGTAATGCTTGTTACGATAATGCTTGTTAAGGTAACAATGGTAAAGGTCATTCCTGTTAAGGTAATTCTTGTTAACGTCATGCTTGTTAAGGTAACACTTGCATTGCATCTAATGATAACTTTGTGATATTGGACTTTGACCCTTACACATTAGATTGTAAGCCAAACCTCAATTATTTTCCTGCTGACAAATATCTCCTTTGATTTACACTTGCGGCATCCTGAAACTTGTCATGTTTCAGTGAAACAAAGAACGCCCAGATGTTCCAAAGAGCTACAGTAGATGTTGCATTACTCACATAAAGACCGGTAAAACAATGGGAGGATGCAACTGGTCAACTCTGTGTCTTGAACACCAAGTGTTGTTGCCTCTCACATACCTCTCTGCTGAGGCTCAAGGTCAGGACTGCCTTTCGACAGGAAACAGAGTTTCATTAATGAATGTGACACGGTTTCCCGATACACTGACCGAGCAGGGTGGTTGAGGATGCCATGCAGAATGCGATGTGTACCGTGCCGGGTTAATGTGGAGACATGGGCATCAGCGAGTGCTAAGATCAGTGGGGAATTTCCGTTTCTTCTTCTTCATTTCAGTGGCTCCTGAATGCTACGTCAGCCAACGGAGTGCAGTGTTTCCCCACAGGGTCCCATGTGCCACGGCGGTAATCATCTCCCCCAGCTCACCTCGGCGCCTTACTGACTCACCCGTTACGTCTCTCTTCCGCTTGGCGCTCTTCTTCTCCGCGTCTGCCGACACCAGGCCCTGTGGTGAATACTCCCCCTCCAGACACGCGGGCGCCGCCCCTGGCAACCTGTCCCCGCCGGTACTGTCCATCTCCCCCCCGACGCCACCCACCCCTCCACCAGAGCCCACGGGCGCCGTCGGACAGGCCTCCGGGCCTCGGCCCCGGGTCTCGCAGGGAAGCAGCTGCCAGTCGGCCCTCGGGAAACCCGCGTGGGCCTCCGGGTAGAGTCTGTCGTCGCGGGCGTAGTGGGGCGCGGGCACCAGGCAGGAGGCGGGGAAGTCCGTGTAGGCCAGGAACTCGGGCTTCTGGTGCAGGGAGAACGGGGCCTGCTGATAGGGCGACTGTAGCCCGGCTCCAGGGTGGCCGTTCCTCACGCACCCCCAGATCGGGCTCCCAGGGTGGGCGCTCCGCATGCAGCTACTGGCCGGCTGGTCCATGACGAGACGGGACCGGTGAACACTCCCTCGCACGCGCGCTTTCGTTCAGCCTCGCACTCACGCCCAAGTGAAGGTCCTCGCGGAAAAGGCGAAAGTTTCACCCGAGTTCTCTGTCAACACAGCAGTGATATCCCCTTCAGCTCGCCGCTTCTTAGAGCATATCCTCTACCCCAACACGTCCACCTCTGGAAAAAGTTACTCACTCTGTCTATCTGCCACTGACTCTCTGGCTCGTCGGTTGTCTCCAGGACCGGAGTGTGAGGGCAAACACTTCTTCCTCTGATCAGCAGGTTTCCCCTCCGGGCACGTGTGAAGTTCTCTCCTCACACACAGACACACGCGCAGACACACACGCAGCGCACTTTGACGGGTGGACAAGTGCTCTGACCGTGCTGTGCTGCTGGAGACGTGCTATTAGGCGAGGGTCCACTCACACATACAAACCAACACACACACTCTCCTGACAGGGCTGGCTGTTTTCACAGTTCTAAGACATTCCCCCCCGAAAAACGGTCCCTCCTCCCACTAAAAGTCCTAGGTGGGAAAGAGTGGCAAGTTTATGGAGTGTAACGTGAGCTTGAGGAGGAGGAGGAGGTGGAGGAGGAGGAGCCCTGTCAACCACATGTGGGTACCCAGCGACCACCCCCCCCCAAACCCAGCCTCATCAACTATTAATCACGGGGGGACATTTTATATGCACATCTAATGGGGTTTCCAGATGGGACGTAAAGTATGTCAGATATAAAAGCGAACACCCACATGGGAGTGAAGACTCTTTGGGCATATCGTTGTAGTCCTTAGTAGCTTTTGACACACGATTTAGCCTCTCCGGGTGTAACGCTGACATCCCCCCATTCACTCTACGCCACTGATCTTAGTCTGTCTTCTCCAATGTAAGAACATGTTGTCTCAGAACAAGCTATGTGTTTAGCTTCAAGCTATGCGGCCTAATTGGCCTGGTTGGATTCCACTTGGGTTTTGGTTTGATGAGTTGGTTGGAATTAGTGCTCGTCAGTACTAAGAGAAGACTTACTATTTATTATTCATTGCGAACCCTGACAAAGAAGCACACCTTTTTTAATGAGGTCAAAAAAAAAAAAAAACACAAAACACTGTGGTAACCAAACATTAAGTACAGGATTTCAGAGCAGTTTATATTTTAAATGTTCATTGTTGCTTCATTAAAATTACTGTTTAATTTGCTCGATGATAATGCATATTCTTTATTTTGCACAAGGATAATTCTCAAGGATAATGCATGTGCATTATCCTAGAGAATAATGGAATTAATTTTGATTCGGTATTTACTATTTGTTGGAGGGTATCAAGGTATCTGATTGTGGTTTGTGGTGTGATTGCAAAGTCTTTTACATTTACTGTGAAATTACTACTTGTATAACAGCTTTTGTGTCATCTGTGTTATCTGAGGGAAAGCGAGGGATCTGAGGGATACTAAAGTATTTTTACAACACAATAAAATCTGATCTATAAACACTTTTTTTAATTGACCTTCTGAGTTATTACTGCATTTTACAGACTGTTTTGTAGTTTTCGTTTCACTTTCTTCTTGGGCCAATAAAGTGAATGTTTAATATTTTAGAGAAGTGCACAGAGTTCTTTATATAGAGAACTGGGTGTTCCTGAGCTCTTCAGACGAGAAGTAAACGAGTGCCTAAGTGTTTCATACAAATAACATATTTTCTGTTAGGTCTTTTGAATATTGCTGCGGTTCTTATATAGAGAAGATAACTGAATAGTTCGGAGACCTTTGTGTAGATAAGACAACGCTCTTCTTAAAGATGCTCTCATACGGCTCCTAACCTCTCTCAGCAAATTTTAACTTCATGGTATCCATCTCTCTTTCTTACACACACACACACACACACACACACACACACAGCCTGCTTGCCCGAGTGAGAGCATAAAGTGTTTGAGGTCACACACACACCCCCTTTCTATTTAGTGAGTAGTTGGGCTATGAAGCACCCCCCTTTTACTGTCAGTATGGGCCATAGCTGACCACAGGGTGAAAGGGTTAACCAGCATTTTGGTCAGGCCAAGGGACATCTGTGTGTTTGTGCGTCTGTGTGTGTGTATTTCGCAGATCAAATTTGAAGCGTGAATTCTCAATAGGTTTGTAGAAAACGCTGCCCTTATTAGGACCCTCTTATTCGTTCCCATTTTAGGGATTAGGTTTAGGGTTAAACTTAAGGTTCAAATTAAAATGGGGCTTACTTTAAATTTTAGATATATATGGATTTGGTTTAGGGATAGGCATTAGGACTAGCGTAAATTTAGGGATGTATGTTAGTTAATTGATGGTAATGGTTAGGATTTGGATAAAGTTGGGATTCAAATTTGAGTTTAGGGTATAGTTTGGGGAACATGGAGTTGTATCTTCTGTTCTCACAAAAATAGAGATACATATTTAAATATATTTCTTTTAACAATTGCTTTTAGCTGCTATGCTGAAAAGCTTGGATTATGATTCCACCATAATTCCCGTAATAAAAATTCCCATTTTTGCTGTGTGAGTGTGTGTTTCTATGTGTACGTTCACGCATTCAGTGCAATTTCTTTGAAACCTGTTTCTGTCAGTCGGTTCTCTCGGGTCGGGGGCAGAGCGGGTGTTTCAGTGTTTTCATCTGATCCATCATCATGACACCAGTGGGATTAGTCCCTCAATCAGTCTCTACTAGCTGACAGGATGACCCAGTCGACCCATGCCATACTACCAGGTCTTATCTCTGCGGCTGGCCCGCGAGAGAGGCCTGGGCTACTGTATTAGAACGTAGGAGCATAGTAGCAACCCCAATCAGCAAATACACAGAGTATTTATGTACAGTTCTGGCCAAAAGTACTGGTACTTTTTCACTTTAATATTTAAATAATGCAAAAAAATATCTCTGAAAAACAGTTGAAATAAATACATTTTAAAAACCATTGGTATCCACATATATATTCAAAACCAAACAATTTCAATGAATGACTAAATTGAAGGTTATTCCGACAAGAAATCCAGTAATGACCTAGTCAATATTATTAGAACTTTATTAGAAGTAGTTACAAATAGGGTTTCAAACGGAGATTGGTTGAATGGCAGAGAAAGCCTTGCCACATCTTTAGAAACAAGGAGCAACAGTTTCAACTAGTGCTAGTTGCCAACTCAATGAAATTGGGTTGTATATGCTGGGAAACATAAGCCAGACAGTAATTTGCTAAAACACACCCGAACGCGCCATAGTCCTCCAGAGACATTCTGCACGGATGTGACCAAATTAAAAGTTTTGGTGAAGTGCACCATCTCTATGGTTACAGAAAACAAAGCCTTCCCTACAGCTAAACATGGAGTCGGTCCAGAGATGCTCTGTTTTCTTTCTTACTGCCTCTGGAACTGAGTGCTTTGTATGTGTGCATGGCATCATTAAATCCAGAAAATATTAGGCCATTTCGGCGCACATTGTTGAAGCCTGTGTCAGGAAGTTGAGTCCATCAAAGGTCACGGGTCTTCCAGCGGAAGACCCGTGAAAGCACCCAAGAATGGTTCAGGACAATATGCTAAACTGTTCTTAAGTTGTCAGCAATGATTCCAGATGTGAATTTTATTGAAAACCTGGGGAGAGATCTGAAAGTAGTTGTTAGGAGGCAGCTATAAAATCTGGTAGAGCTGAAGCAGTTCACAAGGGGCCCTACTCTGCCAGTATCGAGGTGGAGAAAGCTTGATTGCTTGATTGTATTTATTTTGCCCAAAGGCTGTACTACCAAATAGTGGGTCAATAATTACGACACTGCCTGATTACGACATTTCTGATTATTTGCTGATTTATAAGTATATTTTCAGGTTCTGAATCTAAAACACATTTTCTGAATTACCAATGAAAAAGGAATTGTGGAGACTAAACACTTTGGTAAATTTAAACTTATTTTTAGGGACAATTGTCATCTGAAAAAAATCACAAGGGTGCCAATACTTTCGGCACTGACTGTGTATGAGATCTGAAGTATGTATTAGGGTTTATACGATAGACGTGTCTCGACGATAGGCTTCCTCCTGCTCTGCACATACCACCTTATCATTATTGCCATTTGCACAATGTATACTGTCTGCACTTCTTTGCATATTTACACCTGGACACTTCATCTTACCCTTGCACTAATGCTTTCCGTTTGTACTGCCAACTGCACATCTGCACTTTGTACATTGCACAACTGTTCATTACTTAACCATGCCATTTGCACATCTATACACTGTACATGCTTATTGCACATTACGTAACCATGCCACTTGCACACTGTGCTTCATTTATAGGCCCATGCACTGGAGCACCTGTATATTGACACACTGCCCTTGACAACATTTCTGCACAACTTTTTTGCACTGCTCTTTTTTGCACTTCTGGTTGGATGCTAACTGCATTTCTTTGTTCTGTACCCGTACTGTTCAATGACAATAAAGTTTAATCTAATCTAATCTAATGGGTGGATTTAGGAAACAGGTCACATGGAATCATAATATAAGAGCATAATTAGTGCAATTAGCTATATACACAAAATATACACAACATTTTAAATTAAACCACCCATGGGCCAAATTAAACAGGTAATATTTTGCACCCTGGTTTACGGGGCAGTGAGAGTTATTACCAGACTGGGGTGAAGCTATTCAAAGAAAAGCAGATTAACAGTCCCCTCTAGTGGTCATCGCTGGATCTGCCAACAATATCATGTTCAACCCCAGAACACTGGTCTTTTCTGCTCAGTTTGGCAGACAGTGGTTAAACCAATCACCTAATTCCACATCGGGCAACTCAATTAGCTCAGTCATATTCAATAACTTTTCAGTCAAACCAAGGCCTGAGGTGTGACTGAAACCCTACGGCTGCCTCTAAATGGCTGCCTCTAAATGGCGGCCTCGCGGCCTGGACATCGGCAGGCGGTGAAGATGGCTCCAGCACTACCAAGAGCCGGCCACACGCCAACCACACGCCAACCACACGCCAACCACACGCCAACCACACGCCAACCACACGCCAACCACACACTGTTCATCCACCGTTGGCTGACTTGATTGCTCTACTATGATGTTTTGGTAATATTATGTATTGTTAATGATATACTTATTGCATCTCCTATTCATATTTCTTTTGTTAAGTAAGAACCTGTAAGTTAGTGATTAACCGGTGCACTTCCCTGGTTTATCATGTGCCAACGACAGTGAAAGAAAATGGGAAACGCCAAACACGTATGGATGTCCAGTTCAGTGTTGATACGGTTTCTTGATATTATTGTTCATCGAGAAAATATTTTCTGTGAAATTTACGCTGGCGGCCAAAAGTAATTATTTTGTAATTAACATTTTATTTAAAAAATGCCCTGTTTCTTCTAGAAAACTGTTTAGAGTTCAAAACAAAAAAGTTTGAAGTTTAAATTCTTTACTACAGAACTGACTTCACCCATTGTGAACTGTAGATGTTATAGGGAAAATGGCTGATCCTCAAGTTTTATGTATCTATGTGCACAGAGAAAAAAGAAAACCAGAACATTTTCTGAGGAAATGTCAGACCTAAGACTGGAAGAAAAAATTAACAAATCTCAAGGCTACAAAGTCCATCTCCACAGACCAAAACGTTTCTGTTTCTACCATTAGTAATGTTATCATGAAGTTGAAGGCTCATGCTACTTTAGTCAACTTCCTGGGAAATGGCCACAAAAACACCTGATGGAAGATTACTGCAAAGGATTGTTGGAATCCTGGAGAATGTAGCTCTAACAACAGACACAACTTGCACCCTCCATTGCCAAGTCAGTGTTAAGGGTTTGCATGATAGGAGACACTGCTGAGAGAGAAAGACCTAAGAAAAGCAGACTGAAATGTGCCCAAAATATTACAACTGAACACCCCACAATCCTCTATAAAAAATAAATATTTGCCACAGTCAAAACGGAGGTTCAGTGATGTTTGGTGGATGGCTTGCTGCCTCTGGCACTGGGTGCACTGAACGTGAGCAAATCTTCACGGTATCTGGAGAATACCAAGGCATTATGAAAAGCAATATCAAACCCAAGGTCTGAAAACTGTGTCTCTGTTAAAGGTTGTGGTTCTTCCGGCAGTACAATGACCCCAAACACATTTCACCCAGGAGGTGTCCCCGACGTAATGCTGGACTCTTCGGAATTATCCCCGGCACTTAGACCAGACCAGAATTATATATTCGAACGAGAATGCGGTAGAGGGAACTGGAGCCAATTGCAAGAATTACTCTGTACGAATTTTGTATGAATACTAATGCGTCAAACTGACAGAGGAAGCTTGTCCGTGGATAGAAGGAGTTTGATTGCAGTTATTATGGTCAAAGGCTGTGCTAGCAGGTACTGAGTCTAGGATGTCACTGTTGTTGTGAAGTCATTTTTGTTTATTTCCTGATAAAAAAAGGATATTTTAGCAATATTAACACTGAGATAAGGAAATGTGGAGACCAAATACTATGGTAAATATTAAGATATTTATAAGTAGTAGTAGAAAAGAAGTTCAAGGGTGCCAATACTTCTGGCCACAACTCTAATGGAAAAACAGATTTACTGTATGCTGTCCATACAAATGTTTCTGTTGTTGAACATGGGCCAGAGCAGATGAAACAAATCATTCAAAACAGCCCCAAAAAAATCATAGACTCACATTTATTTAAGTTGACAGCCTATATACCCAAAGTAATGAACATTTCTGGCAATATTCCATATCATGATGTAGGTGGGTGACTGTGTCAGTTGGACTTTCAATCCGTTTCCTCCAACACACAGACTGATTCCCAAACCGTTCCCTATTCCCTCTTGAACCAACAGGGCCCATTAAGCAATAAAACAGATCGGGCGAAGCGGTGCACTTTTTGTATTGGAATTTGGGACGCACTCTTAAAAAACAGGAACCATCTCACCTCATCTGGTTCTAATCAGATAGTCAGCTTGAAAAGGTAAATAAATCACTCTAAATGGTCCTTTGGAAACCCCCCCGGTGGCGTAGGTGGCTGTCAGAGATGGGTGTTGTGGACGGTAGCATGGCGTGTTCATGGAATACCTTCCTTCCTGGTTGTGTCGGTGTCAGTCCATTCTTGTCCAGTTCCTCCTGTTCCAAACAGCTCCGAGCTGGACTTCCTGCTCCGGGGGCCGGGCTCTTTGAAGAGACGGACTGAGTGCTGTCCCCTGAGGGTTCTCAGGATCAGCCTCGGCCAACAAACAGCCCAGCAGAGAACAGCCTTGCGGGGCCAAACACTTCCTTAAATGCCGAACATCAACAAACACCCGGGACTGGATCAACACCCCATGAGACCCATGCAGGGGCACAACTGGCCCAGCTCTCGTGACAATGCCCCCATGTGCACATTTCCCACAACCAGGCTTTGATATTAAACACACACACACTCCTCATTCCTCCCGAACCCTGCCTGCTCCTTCATCGCTCATCGTAGGGACAGAATGTGATATTAACATAAGTGTAAATGAGCGCACATGGCAGTGTTGCTGCATCCTGCTGGTGGATCTCAGGACAAGTCTGTGTGTTTATACAGACAGATGAATCTCCCGCTCTGTGCAGACAGTGATTGATTTAATTGTGAGGTATTGCTTTTGGTGTGGAAGAGGGAAAGTGTGAAGCCTTCCCGGGTAGGGTCTATAGTTCAGGTGAGGTCTTGGTCATTTCTAAGGACGGATTTATTTTCTGAAAGCATTAGATGGGAGAGCATTAGCATGGCATTAGAGCGAGAGATAGGACAGAAGAAAGACATAACAAGCAAGAGTGACAGGACGAGAGAGAAAGAGAGAGAGAGATGGAGGACGAGATAGAGAAAAGACTTTAGAAAGGGAGACAAAACAAAAAAGAGACCAAACACGAGAGACAGGTCGGACACTTGATGCAAAACTTGATGTCTCTGGTCTTTGTTTGGTCAGAATAGTACCTCTGTCTGTCTGTCTTACTCTCTGCATTGTGACAGTAGCTGCCTGCGTTCAGAAAGACATTATAGTAGTTGAATTATACGTGAAACACTCAAGACTGCTGACATTCTGTAGGTTCTCAAGTACTCTCTGTGCGTTCCAACATACAAGATGCTGTAGTAGAGCCCTACAGAGCAACCCATGACCATGGACAGGCAAAAACATGTCTAAATTTAGCCAGCTGATGTCTTTACGATGATTGATACAGTACGAGCTGGAACACCAGTGAGTCACCCCTCAATCAAACAAGGAGAAAAAAAAAAGTAGTTTGGAAAGAAATTCCAGATGTCAACAGTAAAGTTTGTCCAGCTCCGGTCTGTGGCCACAGGAGCTTTGTATACCTGGCCCTGCTAAAGCCATTACCCGTCTCCTGTACACTGCAGATGGAGCCACATGACAAAGCCACAGAATTCTCGGAAGCCTTTCAATCAACGCTGCCTCTCATTGGAGCTCCACGCCAGGCTTCTTCTCACTTCTCCCCTCCTCACCCCCAGCCCTGTGAGCTGCCGCTAACTTGACAGGAAGGGGGTTGAGAGAGAGAGAGAGAGAGAGAGAGAGGAGACAGTATATGTGTTACAGCCAATCTGACACAAATATTAGATTATACGGTGATTTATGAAAACTATCCGGTGAATACTAATACGTGTAATAGTATTCACGGTAAGGTTTTTGCATGCAGTGATTTGCCTACATAGGCCTACAACTTATACAGTATATTTGTATTTACATAAATATATACAAAGGGAGATTCTGCAGACATTACCGTACCACTGTGAGGAAACCTGATCATAAAACATACTAATAGTATTTTGGTTGACCAGACGATTCCAGCAACTTGATCTTTTCTATGGACAGTATCGGGAACTCAATATTCTACACTTAGCATGTAGGTTTTTCAGCCACAGGATGAACAGTCAATGGTAACCGTAGTTGATACGTCTGGATGGATGAATCTCAACATTTCCCCTGTAGTTCCTCCCAGGGGCCAGTTTACCAGTGTCACCACAGCCCCCACCACTAATGTGGGAGACATGGTCATCATCATGACGTTTAAATGAAAGGAACCAGATCCCTTTGGTTTCTTTGGTCTATGGTTTCTATCATTTATTTGGTCCTGCAGGGGCCCCATCTGAATCTCCAATTCATATTTTATTCAAAAAAAAAACTGAGAGAAGCACAAAAAGGCAGGATAAAAACAAGGATATTCTGTCAGCTAAAGATTTGACATATTTCACATAAACGTCTTACTAGCCTACACAAGTACATACAAACCTTACTTAAGTGAGATCAGGCAACACATGGCTTTTTTTAATATATATTCTTTTCACATTTTAATTACACTTCATGACGCTGTCATTAAGCACTGTCTCCATTATGGTGAAATTTGCCAGATATGCTTGTGCCTGCACTTAAATGCGCATTTCACCTTTTTCGTGTTTTTAAACGTTTCCTCATCTTGAAAGTGGTAAATGCATGGTTCAGTTTTCCATGGCCATTATTAACTTTAGACACTGCTAGCTTGAAAGCGTCATGTCCCAATTCGTCAAGTGTTATCTGATATTTGATACAAGATTCAAAGCTATGGGAAAGACAGCTTTTCTTTTTATTATTTGAGATATTATACATGACTGCCCTCTCCTGGAAGAGTCAGGAGATACGACAGTTACACTCACCCAACCCATCAGTGTTATTGATGCAAAAACAACCAGTCGTATAACATATTTGTTATGAAACAATACACATTTTTCATAACAAATACTGATTGAATTATATAGTCAATTTAGAATATAAAAAACATAAAGACCACGCAAACATTTTCAAGAAATGTTTAACATGAGATTTCGGTGTGTGTGTGTGACCACAACATCATCTGGAAAAAATAATACATGTGTTAATGAGCTATGAAATAATAAAATTATAAACTAGGTGGTTTGAATTGCTTGGCTGATTGGCTGTTGACCGAGGTAAATTAGACCCTTACACCAATGGTATGACACCACATCCATTTTTCCTTCTCCAGTTTCTTTAGTAATATACGTTGCCCCTAAGAACAGCTCTAAGCCGTGGTATATTAGCCATATACCACATCACCTCCTGCCTCATTGCTTAATTACAACCAGCAAAATGTATCATTTTAAAATATGACTCAAATGTTTGCATAAAAGCTGGTTCAATCTAAATGTTTTCCCCTCATTCACTCCATCCTTCATTTTCACCAACTGCTTGAACACATGGTAAACCAGGTTTTTGGTTAATATAGCAGACCTGTATGTTGTTGCTGCACACTGAAGTTCCAACTCTGTGCGTTTGTAAAGTAGAAGATGGCTATGAATGTTTGTCACCATTTTCACGATCCAATCAAAGCCCGGATGCCAGTTGACCTTGCTCTCTTGCGTCGAGACTTGAACCTCACACAGTGAAACCTGATGGATTATGGCGAAGGTTTCCATTTAGGTGTCCTTCATGGACTGGGTCTTCACTTGATATGAGAAGATCACCAGCTGTTCAGGGCCATTTGGGTGAACCTCATTCATCTTAGGAAGGTCCTTCAGATTGCTGAATAGATTCTCCACCTGCCAGCACAATGGTGAGAGCCAATTCACTAAGGGCCATGGTGGGCCGGTCACAGGAGCCTTGCACCAGACCGGGACAGGAGCAGCCTGGGAACCATGTCCACCACCTCCACTCTTAGGACCTCATTGCAGACCTCAGAGTTGCTAAAATATACATGCAAAGCCAACACACACACATACTAAATACACTTCAGGAACCTGCCCAAGTGATTTCCTACAGCATTACAGTAGAATACTGTGTAGAATAACCCAAGAGAGAGACTCCCAGGTAAGAGCGGTCATTAGAAGAATCAAGAGATTCAGTCAGCTGACTGAGCTCGGTGATCAACTCAGTGGAAGCCTGACGTTCAGCGTTCACCTCCCAGGTATGGCAAGGAAACTGGAAGGGCTGTTAGTGTCTATGTCTATCTTTTACCAGGTCCACTATCCTGTTTTCTCTGCTGGCTCTCTGATCCTTCAAATCGAACACAGTGCAAGCCGACTGTGTTGCTGCTTTTCTTTCCCTTTCCACTACTCTCACATGGACTTCCAACTAAGCCTTTGACAGTGATCAGAGATGCTCGAGGGTCTTTTGCTACCCACCCATCCGAATGTGAAATACATGAATCATAAATAAGGCCCATCCTTGACAGCAAAGCCTACATACACACAATTGTACAGCGTTTCAAATGTTTTAAAGGTTTGAACCGTGGTAGAAATCACGTATGTCAAAGCATACTTTAGGAGTCGATCTTTCAAAACATTTACATTTAAAATGATCTGAAATTAATATATTCTTACTCATTGTAATATCTGATGCACGAGCTGCACGTTATAGTTTGCAGAAATTTATCAGAAGACATCTTATATACGAGATTTACATTTTAAATTATTTTATTTTTATCGAGGACAAAATGAATAATTGTAACTTATAAAGACAGTAGCTTGACTTACCGGTGCTGATCCGGTAAAGTCTACCTGGAGGTTATTGCAGATATCCATTAATAATTTGAGGAAACAAGAAATAGAAAACAAATGCAAAGGAATATATTTAATTGTAATTCTTGTAAGTAATATAAAAGTTGTTCTTGTGAGGCTCTAACTAATGTTTCTAGCGAACGGACTGTCTGTAGAAATAAAACATTAGATCTCCATATAAATTATTAGCAAACAATCTGTCTCTTGTTGCGTTCAATATTCGATGATGCTTCTTAGCTTGATTTTCAGCTAAGCCAATGAAAAAAATGATTGATTGAAAAGCGTATTAAAATGTAACTGTAATTACCACTTTTTAAATAATTGTATACTCTACACTACCTAACCACAGTGTTTATACTCTACACTACCTAACCACAGTGTTTATACTCTACACTACCTAACCACAGTGTTTATACTCTACACTACCTAACCACAGTGTTTATACTCTACACTACCTAACCACAGTGTTTATACTCTACACTACCTAACCACAGTGTTTATACTCTACACTACCTAACCACAG
>JACXGK010002210.1:11494-57901 GCA_016801125.1 Novumbra hubbsi | reverse complement strand
ACCTACATGCCAATGGTTTGTCTGCTCCCCTACTACAGTACAGTGGTGGTATTATTCCTTCTCCCCCACTGCACCTACATGCCAATGGTTTGTCTGCTCCCCTACTACAGTACAGTGGTTGTATTATTCCTACTCCCCCACTGCACCTACATGCCAATGGTTTGTCTGCTCCCCTACTACAGTACAGTGGTGGTATTATTCCTACTCCCCCACTGCACCTACATGCCAATGGTTTGTCTGCTCCCCTACTACAGTACAGTGGTGGTATTATTCCTACTCCCCCACTGCACCTACATGCCAATGGTTTGTCTGCTGCCCTACTACAGTACAGTGGTGGTATTATTCCTACTCCCCCACTGCATCTACATGCCAATGGTTTGTCTGCTCCCCCACATACCGTATACAGTATAGTGATGGTATTACTCCCAGTGAAGGAGGTGTGTCCCTCTGTCTCCTTTCTCCCCACATCCACTGTCATCACTACTCATGGTCACAAGAGATCCATTTTAAAAGTGGTTGTGAACATGAATCACTGTATCACTCTGTGTCATTCCTCCTCATTCCTTCTGGCTGTCTGGAGGATTAGTGAGTTTTGTATCATCATAATCATTTGGCAGAAAAAAACAATGGTTTAGTCTACATGTCCTGCCATCCAATACGGCTGCCACATAACATTATAGGGGTTCAATAAATCATTATGACGTATTCATATTATGTCATCTGCGCAGTTGTCTTAATTTCATCCACAACCTGAATTGTGTCATTGAAGAAAATGTGATGTCATCTAAGGGTTACAAAAATCAGTTTCAGCTCACCAGTAACACCATCAACAGGCTCACCATCAACATTGGCAGACTATGGCCATCTAGTGGCCGGACTAAAAACAGCCTCTTCTATAGTCCACACATAAATGGGATTGTAGGACTGCAGTATCACACTAGAGGGCCCTGTGGCTCTATTCCTGGTTTTCTGTCATTTCCCAAATGTATTGAGATTTTTTTTTATTGTACTCATATTTAAAACACTACATCATTTTTCACCATTAACCAGTATTCTCCAGTGTGACAGAAATACCTTAGTTATTTATATAAACATTTCCTACTCTTCCATTATCTGAATGCTATTGATACACTGCTAAGCTGAAACATTTCATGCTGAGGCATTGTGAAGACTGTTTAAGTCCAGTAGAACTTCCAGTAGTAAGGAGATTCTGTAAAATATTGCATGGGGCTGAAAAGCAAAAAATGACAAAGTGACTGAGAGAAATGCAGTAGCCTTTACATTCAGATCACCCAAACTGGAGGATTCAGAGCTGGTTAGGACAGAAACACACCCAAACAGGCTTCGGAATGTATGAGTACAATTTTGATAGTTTGCCTATGTTCCCTCATTAGATTTTGAACTAATTTTGACCAGTCTAGTTGATGTTTTCATGCTGTTGATATGAGTGCTACACTGTTGATGGTTCCTTGAGCAGTTTTGTGCCTAAAATGTAAGAGGCTATGGAATTATTATATTTGCATTTAAATATTCAGGAAAACTCTATGGCTTTAGCTAAAGCATTTAGGATTTAAAATCATGTTTTTACCACTGGCTGCAGAAAAACATTTTAGTGAATTTGGGAAATAAAGGAATACAGAAAATTATCACATGTAAGTAATCAGTGTCAGAAAATGTTATAAAGGCATAATTGTGTTTCCTGGAAATATATTTCAACAAATTTTACAGCTTTTCCCAATTGCTAACAAGAAGTCACATTGTCGAACCTTTTCACACAGTCAGCAAAAACAAGCATGCAATGTACAGATTCTCATAAAATCCTAAAACTATTTTCTTATTCATACTCCACCACCTACACATGTTTTTCAAATGTAAACGCACAGTTCCCAAAACTGTTAAAATCTTTCAAAACAGTGTGATTGCAACTGTTTTGCATTTTGGCAGTAACCAGATGGAAATTGAGAATGAAGCAGGGAAAACTGTACATACATTTATCTTTTTGGATGGGGCTGGATTCAACCTGGCAAAAACACGCATCACATCACAATGTGTGCAGCCCTGTCCAATGTGGTTTGTTGTGACACACCACTAATAGGCGCCTACAATACAGAGACTAATTTCCTTTCTATATGACCTGCAACTTGTGCCAGCAAAGATGAAAGAGGCAAGAAACTCCCCAAACTGAGCACCTGAGCTACATTTTGAGTGTCATGGCAAAGGCTGCGAATACGTGATATGTGATCTTTTGGTTTTTATTTTTAATATATTTTCAATAATTTCTAAAAGGTTTTTCACATTTTCCTTCCAGGGTTATTGTGTGTAGAATTTGGAGGAACATTTTGCATTTAATCCATTGTGGAATACGGCTGTAACATAAAATGTGGAAAAAATGCGCTGTGAATACTTTCGGATCCACTGTACATACAGTGGGGAGAACCAATATTTGATACACTGCCGATTTAGCAGGTTTTCCTACTTACAAAGCATGTAGAGGTCTGTAATTTTTATCATATGTACAGTTCAACTGTGAGAGAAACAAAAATCCAGAAAATCACATTGTATGATTTTTAGGTAATTAATTAGAATTTTTAGGCATGACCTTACCAACCAGTAAGAATTCCGTCTCTCACAGACCTGTTAGGTTTTCTTTAAGAAGCCGTCCTGTTCTCCACTCATTACCTGTATTAACTGCACCTGTTTGAATATGTTACCTGTAGAAAAGACACCTGTCAACACACAATCAAACAGACTCCAACCTCTCCACAATGGCCAAGACCAGAGAGCTGTGCAAGGACATCAGGGATAAAATTATAAAATTGTAGACCTGCACAAGGCTGGGATGGGCTACAGGACAATAGGCAAGCTTCCGTCTTCCGTCATCCGTCTCTCGCAGTTGAAGTGAACCTATGATAGAAATTACAGACCTCTACATGCTTTGTAAGTAGGAAAACTGCAGTGTATCAAATACTTGTTCTCCCCACTGTATATATAGAAAAAATAAAGAATATTCCTTCAAATCACTGCATTTATGATTCATTCTTGTACCACATATTTTATTTCATTTGTATTGTTATTTTCTATTCAAATACTGATTTATGTATTATTTAACTATTATTTGTTAATTTACAAAATAGACGTTTGTCATGTATGTAATGATGAGCTGTTAGTATTTCTAAAGACAGTGTATTTTCAGTGACAATGTATGTTTCTAAGTGAGAATTGTTGAACAAGCATGGTGTCAGACATGTGGTGTTAGTGTGTTCTGGAGGTAAGATTAACTGTTTGGACAAGATGCATGTTGATAATGCAGGCTGTGTAAAGAGTTTTGCAAAAGTGGTTTCAGTACTGACCGATGCGTGTTAGCAATAGGGAAAGTTTTCATGTTGTTACAATTCTGTACGTTTCACTTTAAACCGTTAGATTAAGTTTGTCCCTGTTCTCTGTACAGGCCCTTGCGGGAATAGAACCTATAACCAAACAGAGCGCCACATATTTCAGTAGTAATATATTCTGTAGTACCGTATTATGTAATACTGTGTACTCTTGTATAATATTCCCTAGTACTTTATCTGTCTCGGTGCATCTGTGTGTGTCAGTCTCGATGTGTCTGTCCCAGTGATTCTGTGCATGTGTGTTTAGGTTGAGAATTGCCATGTTATTGCACACTGGCATGTGCTGCAGTGTTCTCCATGACAGGGATGGGGAGGTCCTTTCCTCAGTCAGGATTACTGTGTTAATGCAACGATTTGGACACTGAGCTCTGATCAGCTGCTTAATACAGCTTCATCCCTCCCAACAACACACACACACACGCATATATGCAAAGCATGTAGCTTTATAATTGTAGATAATCCTCAGGTTGTAGGGTAGTTTCCCAGCATCCTGGAGCCTCGGTACAGACATATCATATCATTACATACACAACAACAGACATATGGTCAGCTAATATTTCGCACAACCTCTGAGCGCAAGGGCCCTGTTCTGTCTGTTGGGCCAGGACCCTCAGAACCACTCTCCGTCTGCACCTTGTCCCGTGCTGATCAGTGGCTCTCAAATTCTCGCTATATTGGCTTGAGAAAATTAAGCAAGTGGATTCGTATTATATTTTGGATTTCAAATGCATAATGTAAAATCCAAAATAAAATTAAATAAAACCACCTGAAATACAAAGTAGGAATTGCACAAAAGGCGTCTTGAAAGTTATTAGCTCTGCTCAGTGAAGTAAACACGTGCAGATAGTGTTTAGTAATTGTGACAAAGGAAAATCATTAGAATATCCTGGTCAGGTTCACCCTTTCCTGTTCTCATGGGTCCCTTGTCTGCAATGACTGCACATTGACGTATTTCACATAACCAACACAAAAATATTTATGTTTGCTTGTCTGTGTGATATGAGGGAAATGTATGCTTCAAATATGGTCATACAGGCAAGAGGTTAGAAAGTGTTGATCCATTTCAGCTTCATTTTGTTGTTCATGTGCACAGTTTTGCTTCTCTCAAGCACTGGGTTCCTCATAGTCTCATTTGATTGGTTGTGTGCTCTCTATTTCGAGCAAGGTAGAATTCTATTTTTTTTTCATGATTCTTGCCAGTGTAGGAAATAAAAATAAAATTGTCAGAATCCTGCTTTGCATACTGTTTTTTAGTTTTGTACTCCGCATTTGACATTCTGCATGCAATCATAATTAAGTGTTTATCCCATTTGATGATAATTCTTGGCAAATAAACCCAATACTCAATAACCAGAACATGTCAATGGGTTCAATAAACTCACTCTCTGTCTATCACTTTCTCTTTTCTCTCTCCTACTCTCTCCCACTATCTGTCTTACTCACTCTTTCACTTGCTAATTCTTTCTCTCTGCCTCTCACTTTCTCTCTGTCTCTTACACTCTTACACTATATCTTTCTCTCTCCCCATCTGGTCAGATCAACCTGGTCTGTGTTGACCCTCTGTATGTATGTTTCATTATGTCTGACATTCAGAGGACCTAGAATTAGAGTACACGCAAACACATTGACACAGACACACACACACCCACAGAGAGACACACACACAGACAAACAAACACACACACACACACACAAAGAAACACACACAGACCCACAGACAAACATACACACACACACATCAAGGATTATTTTAATCCTTGTAAAAACAAAGCAATATATTTCCCCCAAGCCAAGTCAAGCGTGGGATGTCCATCAGCATTTAGATCAGGATTACAGGTTCATTTTCAAATATCTCTTCAACATGATCTGACACTGCACAAACAATGTTTATTAGAATGGGTGGATACAAACATAATGTAGCAGCGCAAGTTTTAGGGACACAAGTGGATGATGTGATGCACGTAACTGACCACCAAGGACCTTTTAGACCACTCCCATCCCCGACCCTGGATGAACCCGGAACACTGACCTCTCAGTGGGTGGTCTCATCTTAGACGAGTGCTGGGCGAGGACAGACAGAACAACAAAACGTGATCCTCCTCTTCCTTCTCCAATCTTTCTCTCTGTTCTCCTTGTCTGTCTACCTCCGCCCTTTAACTCATCCCTTCTCATCCGCACAGTGTTCCTCTCTCGCTCACGTCGCTTCATGACTCTCTGGTAAAAAAAAAAAAGCCCATCTGCTGGTCCTCTCCGGGTCCTCTTACTGTCACCTCCACAGAATAGGGGCTGGGAAGGGTGAGAGTCACCGGGGTCACCGGGGTCACCGGGGTCAGAGTCAACTCGCCTCACTCCTCAGCTCTTTAACCCTTAAACTCTCTCACCCCACATGCACACACACAGACACACACACACGTCCCGTACTTCTGCCTGTCTTTTCCCCTTCTTTCACAAAACCATCATCACCCTCACCCAACCTGGGGGAGGGAGGAGCAGAACCCAGTTAAACTGTACAGGATTATTACAACAAGAACTCTATGCTGGATGCCTCCCTGCCTGCACTCTGAGTCCATCCATCTTAATCACCAACTTTTATCCGGCTGCAATCCAGCCTCTGCACATCCACCCTTTCATTAAGAGCCAGTCAAGGGATTAGTAGGCTGAAAGATGGAGAGAGATGAGGTGGAGAGGAGAGATGCCGGAGGGTGAGAAGAGGGGAAAGAGGAGATGGGGGGAGATGGGGGGGAGAGGGGACTGGACTGCTAAAGGAAGGTGAGGTTTATTCAGACGGTTCTGTGGAGTGTTTTTCATGCAACACGGTGGGATTCACTTACTGGGGTTGGTTAAACCTTGCCTGGTCATGTTCTGTCAACTGGCCCCATTCATTTACCCCTGGACCCGGGGCTATTATTTCCTCCTCCCCCAGTACTAATGCCAGTTTTAACTTACAGTCATAAATGAGCATTTTTAAATGTTGAATGCAGCTAGCAAAAATAACTAACACCGGGTCTTTGATGTGTTATTCCCTTTGCTAGACTGTGTTGTTATTTTAATGTTGATGTGCTCTTTCTCTTTCCTAGACAAATATATTGCAATAGATTGTTGATGTTATTCTTCCCCTGCTAGACTAATCTGTTGTTAATATATTCTCGACTTGTGCATGCTATTAAGATAATCCTCTTCATTATCCTCAAACATTCACCCTCAATAACCTCTATTGTCTTCATGAGATCTGCACAGCTATTTAGATTCAGTGATTTGAAATGCTGCTAGGATTCTGAATAATGCCTGCTCAGCAACACACGAAACAGTACACACCCAACAACCCTTGTTAAACGAGAAGGACACTAATTACATTACCATCATCCACCTGTCTACTGTGTGTGTACATCGTGTGTGTGTGTGTTTGGTAAGAGTGAGAGCTATCCTGGTGTATAGGAAAATACATGTGATTTTTAAAACCTGAAATTGTGGTCTATACAACGTTGTTTAGCCTTCACGAGGAAAAGGTATATTTCAGGATTTGAGGTTAATTTTAGGAAAAGCCTTAGGGGCTGGGTTCAGGGTTAGGAGTTAGGGTTGAGTTAAGGTTAGATTATTGAGGTTGATACGGATAGGTTTGGAGTTAGTGTTTGGTTTGAGTTTAAGGGACAGGGAAAATAAGGAATACAAGGACAGAACCACAAAGGTGTCTGTCTGTAATCTTGTCAAGTAATGTGTCATTCCAAAGTTTAATGAAGAGGAATGAGATTGTTTGGAGGTGGGGTTGTGAGGGGGTGTAGCTCCTCCTCCCCATTCATTAGGCCCACTATCTGTCTGTCAGAGAGATGTCCCTCCCCTCTGTTTCTCACAGCTGTCTTTCCTTACAGAGCCGGTAACTTCAGCACAATGCATGGTCAGGGGTCAAGAGAGAACAGGGTGTGTTAAGAATGGGCCCACAGTGGCCATTTAACAACAAAACTGTCTTTCATGCAGTTGCATTTTCTATCTCTCCTTTTCTCTATCTGTCTCTTCTCTTTCTCGCATGCTCCTTTCTCACTCCTTTCTTTTCTCTCCTCCTGTAGACACCTACAGGAGGAGAGAGCATGTGGGAGTGACTGAGTGGGTGAGATAGTGTGTGTGTGTGTGTGTGTGTGAAGGGAAATTCTCAGAGAATGGTTGCAAAATTGTAACAGAAGTACTCTCATTAGAAACATGTCTTCATGACATCTTCCTTCACACACCCTCTTCTTATCACCCAGTATGCAACAAACGCAATTTTACATTTTCATAAAGAAAAACAAGATTTAGAAAGTTTTAATTATTTACATTTTTGTTCAAAAAGTCATTTCAAAAGTTTTCATATATATATATATATTTGGCAATTGAGAAAGTGTCAGAATATGATAGGATTTATAGCGTTGTATTGTATTCAGGAATGTCAATTATTCATTAATAAAAAGGTAGAATGTCCTCTGATTCATTTCCAATTATTCTGTCTAAAATAAATGACACCCAGTAAAACTTTGTTCAGATTATGTAATTGACATTTCATCTATTCATTACAACCGTAGACAGCTTTGACATGTACAGATTACTTCCTGGATATCAGGTAAATGAGTATTATTTTTATATAAGGTTATTAGATTATCCTTTAAGATAGTATTATTATAGTAGTTTACCTTCTAAGTGCGAACCAGGGGACAACAGACCTCAAAAGACAAATGGACAGAGAACAGAGAAAACACAAGGAAAGTACAAGCAGAGAAGGCCAAGACAAAAATATAAAAAGCCGTAACTGCATTACTAACAGCAGTACTAACTGCAGTTCATATAAATATTAAATAAGAAAATAAATACATGGATTATGCATACATGTGAATGTTTTATATTCTGAGTGCTGTTCAGAAGTGCTCATAATGTGATCTGTGGTCAAGCTGAGGTCTTTCTTTACAGCAGCCCTTACCACCTTAAGGACTTCCTCCGCTTGCGAGTCAACCCACAGTCAAGTAGTTTGGTGCTTTTTAGCTTAATTCACGACCGTAGAAAAGTGGTTTAATCAAGTCTATATGTGGGATTTGACAGTGTTGAATGCTAACCTTTACACTAAACAACTGTCCACTTTCCACTCTATCACACAGAAACCACCCTGTTGATTAGAAAACTCAGTGGGTTGGATTTATCCCAACAGCCAACACAGTCGGGATAGTTGGGCAACCTGGAGCTTTTCAGGCCAAGCTGTTGTTCTGCCCATTAATCCCCATAGACTGTACCCATCTGTGGGGGCGCCAAGTTAGGAGGGTGGTACGCGTCATAGGGCATCTCGAGAGGCACCTCGTAGCGGGTACTCTGGTACAAGATCTGTCCCTGAGGGCATGTCAGGGCCATGGAGGAGGGTGGGTAGTGGTGGGGGGGGAGGTAGTGGGGGGAGGACTCCTGCTTGGGCACCAGGCTACTTCCGATGCTCAGCGGGGGCGTTGGGGGGCCGTCGTAGGGAGGGGTGCCCACCCCGCCATTGCAGTTGTTCGGGGAGTGGCTCTCGTAAACCCCTCCCTTCACGCCCCTCAGGTGGGGCAGGTGGGCGGAGTCAAGTGTGCCGTAGGGCGGGCTGGGCAGGCCGGGGGAGGAGTAGCCGATTGGTCCGACGGCCATCCCGATCCCTCCAGTGACCGCGGGCCCCCCTCTCCGCCCGTTCCTGTCCTCGGCCCTCTCCTCCACCGGCCCGCCGGGCCCCAGCTGCAGACAGCCCGCCACCAGGTTACTGGTGGGCTGGGAGAGGCCTTTGCACAGGGTCTCCAGGAAGGCCCTGCTCTCCGTGGACTGGCCTCCCTCCAGGGCTTCGGACAGGGCGCAGATGTAGTTGCGGGCCAGTCGCAGGGTCTCGATCTTGGAGAGCTTCTGGGTCTTGGAGTGGCAGGGCATTATGCTGCGCAGGTTCTCCAGGGCGTCGTTCAGCCCGTGCATCCTGGAGCGCTCCCGGGCGTTAGCCTTCACGCGCCGCGCCTTGAAGCGCTCCTGCCGGGCCTTGGTCATGCGCTTCCTCTTGGGCCCCCTGCGTTTGGGAGTGTTCCCGTCCCCTTGGCCCTCCTCCTCCTCGTCCTCCTCCATGTCCTCACTGCCCAGCTCCCTGCCCAGGTGGCCCGGTCCGCCCGCCCTGTAGTGGTGCCTTATTGGCTCGTCTCCGTCCGGGGAGCTCAGGTCATCCTCCATCCACTCCAGAGAGCTGTCCATCCCCACCCCTTCGCCGGGCCTCTCGAATGACTTGGCCATCATTGTGTCCTGCTAACAACAAACTTACATCAGCAACCATTGAGATGTCTATACATACCCTCTCTATGTAGTTTATGCCGTGACAACTCACTTCTAGCCAAATGAGGCCCTCTAAATCGGTAGGTTTTCCACAACTGTGTTGTTCTGCTAGTGCATGGGCATTGACTCTAGCCAGTCTAGTCTCGCGGACCAGACCTGTCTATTTATAGCGGCTTATATCCCACAGCCTAATGAGTTCTGAATATGTGTGGTCTACTCTATTAGGCCCAAGGTAAGTGTAAAACCAAGTCAGGGCTGCTTGTAATGTTTGTCTAGAGACAGGGCACGTTGCTTTCAGGGATTCCTTTCAGCACTGTGATCCAGTGGACAGCTCTTTCCACTACCGTCATATGCTCACATTCCTGCCGTTCTCGCTATATTTAGAAACATACTGTGATTCCAACCATAGAGCATATTAGCTGGTGGCTCCAATGTTATTACCTTTTACCAACAGGTAAAAATTTGCAACTCCACTGCAATATCCTGCAAATTAATTTTAACTTCAGGTCAATAAGGGGAAAGGAGTATAAAGAGACTGACCACTCCAATAGCCAACACACATGAGTATGAAAATGTTACTTAATGGTTTTGAGCCTGAATCCCTCCCACAGACAGATACAAATAAATAACAAATGTTTTGGAGGGTTTTAATCTGAAAGAAGACTTTATCTCTGGGACTTCTAAAGTATGTAATTCCACGCTTTTAGGTCGTGGTGGACACCGGGATGCACTCAATCTGGGCCATGGCAGGATTTGCTCCCTCGATGGATGAAGCAGCAACATGGGATTAACTCAAGGTTAGACTACATGCCCGGATCAGTGACAGGAAACTGCAACTCCACTGATTGTTCTGTGTTCATGGTTGTGTTGATAGGATTCATAATTATTTAAAAAGCAGGTGTGTGTTATCTATCCTGAGTGTGTATTATCTATCCTGAGTGTGTGTTATCTATCCCTAATAAAATTAGGGAATTATTTGAAGTGTTTTGTATATAGTTTTGTGTGTAGGTGTGATATTCCATGCAATAATTGATTTGTATTCATTCTAACCAATAACATAATGATGTTCACTTCTTGGCAACATTTTCCACTACTGTCCCAGTTCTTAGAATTCGAAATGAGAATATACAAATGTATTAATCAATCTGTAGTCACGACTTCAACATAGTTGTATGTTATTTCTTTATTCTGATAGACTATGCTATTTTGCCTAATAACCGTACACAAAAAGTCCAATAACTTTATATGACCTTACATTTTCATTCAAATGAATATGATATGTAAAATATATTATTAATATTTCATGTTAGAAAAAAATCTAAAGCATTAGGTTGGCCTACCTGATATTCGTAACTACGCTCCAAGGACCTCCTGCGAGTCGGCCTACTTGTTGGCTGTTGACCAGGCGTAGCCTATAGGCTTTTATTTCCTCACCTTTCTAGATGGAGTAGGCTAAATCCTCCTCCCCATCAAGAGTGTCAAGCACAGTTTTAAACTTTCTCCGCTGCGTCCCCTTCAGTGGTCCATCCCAGAATGAATCTTCTCTGCGGGTCACCCGGCGGAGGGCCGGGGTTTTAGCCTCCGACCGGCAAACAGACTCCTCCTCCCACTCCCTCATCCCCACGCATCCAATTCATCTACGCACGAGCGCGTGTCATGCCCGTGGCCAATATCGTTAATACATTCAGTTTACAAGTTTTGTGTGTTGCGTGTGTGAATGTGTGAGTGAGTCAAAATAGTTGTGTAGACATTTAAAAAAAAAAAAAATTATGATATCGATTTCCTGCCGACAGAAACGGTCGTGACATCGTCTGGATTAGGCGTACAATGTTTTCATAATAACAATATTTTTATTTTACTTCATTTGTATTAGCAATCTGTATTGGCAAAATAAATTGCGAACATTAGGATGGAGTGGCATCGAGTGAGCTTAACCGATTGTGACAGCTTGGGGTTGCGCTCGAGCAGGTGTTCGCGCCATTCCCCCGTCCATTCATACACCCGCGTGTGCTGAGCAGTGATTTGCGTCCGGCATGCGCTCATTGCACCCAATTACTCTCAATAAATAGGGCTCCAGAGACACATTCACGAGACAGGACAGGCGCAATGCCTGCATAGTGAAGACCAGAGGTGAAAGGAGAAGCAAAACAACCTGACATGCAGGCTAGCTGGCTTATATGGCTACATTTTACAAATATTATATTACAGGTGAGTTAGACATTTATTATATACATATGGGTACCGGTCATCCTGTTTCGTCATTCTGTGAATTTACATACAAACATACAGAGTTGAAAATACTTTAACATGTATTTCAATCTCTGTGTAGACTACTTTTGACAAAGTCCTACACAGTGTGCGTGTGATTGTGTGAGACAGATAGAAATGGAGTAAAGTTCTTCCATCTCCTGAGAGAAAGAATCATATGTGCTCATGGTGAAGGGGGAGGTGGGGAGTAAAGGGTTGGTTGGGGGAGCTGTCCTTACACCCAGAGGATGTGTTTTACACTTCCCTCACTCCCCAGACAACCCCCATTCCCTTCCCTCTGGGTCTCTGCCTGTTCTATTCCACACCTGCAGCCCAGAAAGGGAATAACTGAGCCCGGCATCACTTTTCCCCAGAGTGTTAATAACCTGGGAATAGCTTACCATGAGGCCTCATGCTCCCACATTGCCTCAGCTTGGCAGGGTGAACTGCGGGGCAGACAAAACAAGATATTTTAGACGTGAGGGGTAGCTGCAGCTTTTCTTACTCCATTTTGGCTTTAATACATTTTCATCTGTTTTTGCATACTACCCTAGTCCACAAGTGGTAAAGAGGCAACAGTGTTTCTGTGGCGCCCCCGGTCCCCTTGGTGTTGGACATGCTCCACAAACTTTTCTGACAGATGGCTCGTATTGCCTGGATCTTCCCCCTTCCTCCCGTTCACTGACTGTCTGCTAGCGGCTCAGATGTACTTGCATTTTCATCTGACCTAACATTGACCCCTAAGGACCTTCCCTCTTCACCTTGTACACCCACACATCCACATTCACACACACACACACACACACACACACCTCTTCTCGAATCCCCAGTGCTCCTGTTTTCAGTTACGGTAGGGAGAGGGGCTGTGTCCATCTGTCAGACTGGGAGTCCTATGAGAGATCCCGAACACCCCAACGGGGCACGAGGGCAGAGCACATGCATATGTTGGGTGGGGGATTGGGGCTTACAATTAGTCTGGAAAGATTGCATGTTTAACAACAATCAGGTTGTAAACATTTCAATTCCCAACGTCGCCTTTCATAAATGATATGTGCAAAAACATATATTTAATTATCACGTTATTATGTTGGACTGAACACTCCTATCGCCACAATTCTCTACAAAACTAGTTTAGATTTTCTGAATAGGGACAACAAATCATTTTGGCAAATCGAATTGTTTATTATACATCTTTCAGAAGGACAAAAAGAGTTTTATGGTCCCTCATCAGCGCTCTAAGCCGCAGTTGAACTTCCCTCCCTCCGATGTAAGCCGGAACGTTCTGGTGATCGGGCCCATGTGTCCTCATGCCAACCATCCCATTGATGAGCCTGCTCCGCCAGGCCACGGAACCACACGGCCCCAGCGACACCCCGAACCCCCTTAACCCTTCCCTAAACCCTCCGTTGGCCCCCTGCAGTGCGTGCTCATTGGCCGACCGCCTCCAGGCGTCCCTTTTCCGCGGGCCTATTGTCTGACCCCATAAGCAGCTTTGTTTCTGCATGTGCAGCTGGACTGGCGTACTCAGCTATTAGCCACGACACGCTAAAGAGAGCGGGATAATATAATTACAAAACAAAAGTCAGGTGGCTAGTAGATCTGCCAGGGGAAGCCCGTTTGGGGGGCTGTGTGTGTGTGTGTGTGAGGAAGGGGCAGGGGGAGATGTGGCGGGTGGCCAGCTATAATTCAATTATGAAGTTGTGAAAGCGACAATAGGAACAATTGCTTTTTTTCCCTCTCACTCGCCCTCTGGGATTTAATTTGATTCCGTCTCGGGTTTAAAGGGAGGGGAGTGTGAAAAGACAGAAAATTTACTCTTCTAATTTCCAAAGCCACTGGCCCAGAAAACGTATTACGATTTGACCAAACTGAGCCAGGGACATTTCACAAAGCATGGCGCATCTTTATTGTGAGGTTGATGTGAGACCGAGCCCATTTGTGGAGGCCCAAATCCTAACAGGCTGTGTTTCTATATGAAGTGAGTGGCCTTGTGTTCTGGCTTGGTGTGGACACACCCACACCCAGGGACAATGGGATCTAAGGCAGATCCATCTCCTCTAATACTTTCTTTAAACAGGGGAGCAAGTGTGTCCCCCTGTCCCATCAGCAGACCCAAACTTTATCCCGTTAGTCACCCTGGATGAGTGAAAGAGAGTATTTGACCCCTCATCCCAGCTGGATGCAGCCTCACGCGCACGTAGATCCTCACCCCCAAGTGGGGTGGGACACACAGGACTTTACAGACAGCTGATAGGAACAGGGTTAGCTAGAGGATACTGTTTGGAGTAGGTCAGGCAGAATAGGATCCGTTAAACGTTTTTGTTTCTATTAGTTTCCATTTGTTTGTTGGTGAGGGGTGCAGGACTGCTTAAGAAAACATACCTTGGAAAAGACAGTGAGTGATTGTGTCAGATGCACACATGCTTTTAGTGGTGGGATGTTCCCGTAGTGCCACTCTGTGGGCACGTAAATGACCATGACCCCATGAGGGCGTAAGACTCTCAGACCAGGCAGGTTTCTTTACTGACTAACTATTTGGGGTTTGAGAACCATGGAGCACCATTTCATGACTGCATACCTTAAATGGGCAATATGTAGAATTTTTGTAAATCAGAACAATTCCATTGAAACATCATCTTCTGCTTATGTAAAGACTGAAACGAAGGAAATTATGACAAAACGTGTTTCACCTTAATACAATATTGTAACCAACATGTACAAAATAACAAATGTTACCACCAGTCAAATTACAAAGAGTTGAACAAATGTATTTGTTTTACTTAAATGTAAAAAATTCTGATGTGATTTTTCTTGCGTTTGCGAGACAGGTGAGTAGACCATTTCACCACTCGAGGCATCCTATGTCAGGTCCTGGCTGGGGACCTCTGGGCATCTCCATGTGCCTGGGGGTCACAGTCAGGGCCTGGGTATAGGTGCATCTAGGCACCTCTATGCTTGTGTTTCTATGCTCCCCAACTAGAGGCAGGTGCATCGTTGCCCTTATCTGCCTTTGTTTGTGCCAAATGTGTTGCCTCGGTTCTCGAGTTGCCATTCCTTTTGTTTTGTTATTTGTTTTTGAAAGTTTAAAAATAATAATTAAAAGGATGCTTCCTGATAAACTGCAGTATCTGCAGTGATAAACTCAAAAGTGATAAACTCAACAGAGATTATTTTGTGTGCTTACAGAAGTGCATCCTAAAGAGTTTGTATTGGTAAGAAAGAATAAATAGTATCTCTCATCATTTTCTATATACAGAGAAACAGATGATCCATGTGATGTCCATATATTTTATAAATCTAATTTTACCTTACTGGATTGGGGAGAGTTGGTTTAAAAGGTAATCCATTTGTTGTTGCAATTCACCTATATTCTGCAATATAAATGCATTCTCCATGCAACCCATTTAAATAATTATAGTTACACAAATAATGAAGTGCAGAAATAGTTTGTGCCCAAAAATTGAATGTTACATATTTTATTTCAAGATATTTGCATCTAGTATCATGTGGGATGATATTTTCAGACTCTTGGTAGCTTGACTGATTTGCTGCTATGTGTTTAACTCAGGGTGTGGATGGAAAGGCAGAGCCAATGTATTTCTTCCCATTCCCATAGGAGGAGTTGTCCCAAGTGTAGGTCTGGATTAACAGCGGCTTCCCTCCCAGGCTGAGTTTACACCTGGACACAAAACCAGATCAAAACATACAATGGCAGCAAACACAGAAGAAGAGAGTCAGAAATTGAGGGATATTCAAAACAACAATGGATTTCAATTGTGTGTACATCTCTTTGGTAGAGAATGAAAAAGAAATGACACACACAGACACTGACATGTACACAACTGAACATGGTACTCACTGTTTCCCTGGGCGGGTAATGTAGCAGAGACTGTACAAAGCGAAGTCCAACTCAGGACTGCTGCCAATGATGGCAGAACCAACCTGCTTGAAGTAACCGTCCCACATAAACTGCATTCCCAGAACATCAGGGTAGGAAGTCCACTGAGAGGGAAAGAGGGATCTCATTTTGTGGAAAACTTCATCTTGTGGTGTATATATAATATTTATACACTGCTCCAAAAAATAATAACAACAGTTAAATCACACATTGATTCTCGATGGGCAAAATATTTTAAAGATCAAAATCTATTCTGTACATTGTGTAATTCTTTGAGAACTAAATGACGTAAACAACGGTCAATGCAAAGCAAAATCACTAACGGATTGAGGGCTGGATTCAAATTCACATTGAAAATTTAAGTTGCAACCAATGTTGCCATCCTGACAACGTCTTTTTCAGGTATGGCCTTGCTTATTTCAGCAAGACAAAGCCAAACCACATTCTGCACGTATTATAACAGCATGGCTTTAAAGTGAAAGTGTCTGGGTGCTGAACTGGCCTGTCTGCAGTCCAGACCTGTGACGCATTGAAAACAATTGACACGTTGTGTAACAAAACAATATGATAAAGGAGACCCCAAACCTTTGAGCATCTGAAATCCTAGATCAAGTAGGGATGGGAATACAGTTGACTTGACTACAACAATAGGTCTCCTCAGTTCCCAAACACTTACAGAATATCGTTAAAAGTAGAAAACATGCCCCTTTTTTTCAAAAAGGGTATAATGTACATTTCTCAAAACAATAAAAATATTCAGTTTGATTTGTTGTCTTTGTACTATTTTCAATTGAATATTGGGTTTCAATGATTTGCACATCATTTCATTCTGTTTGTTCTTTACATTTCAATGTAGCATTCCCAGTTGCTAGGAAACAGGGTTGTATATTATTTGTATTAATATTTGACAATAGGTGAATATAGAGCACGGTTTTACTTATAGAGCAGCGGTTTCAAACCCATCCACCGGCTTAGACCCCTGGACCACTCTAGGTCATTGTGTGTAATGATTTGATGGTTGGTTTGGTGCTTACAGGTCCATTGAAGCTGTGGCTGTAGTAGTCAAGTAGGCCTCGTTTCTCTTGCAGGTAGAACTGGAGCCAGCTATGGAAGCCAGATATCTTCCCACCCTTAATCTCCCCTACAATTAAAACATGCATACACCTTGTAAACACACACATGTATATGTTGCATTTTCTATCATGAAAGATGAGGATGAATAATGTAGTACCTCAAAAAATATCTATTTCTTAAAAGTAACCCCAAACAATTTCACCTAATCCTTAAACCTAACCCTAACCTTAACCTTCATATCTGTAATTCAAAGATCAATTCTAAATCTGAATTTTACCCCAAGACAGATACATCTTTTTGTTAAAGACTGCTCAAATGTCCTCACTGCATGATTTCCCTTGATTCACTATCCAATGCAACAAACCTAGACACACGCCACACGTGCACACACACACTAAAAACCTGCAAAGATGTGCTCAAAACCGCTTGAGTCCATCTTGCCAGCATAGCGGGAGTAGAGGCCAAACCACATCATCTTCAGGTCATGGAGGAACTCTTTCTCTGAGCTGTAACGTCCTGGGAACAAGAGCATAGTGACATATACTGACAAAGAGATAAAATCTGGAAATACAGGTGAGATATAATGAGATAAGGAAGACAAGTGTTTTCATAGATTAACTGTTAACGGTAGGTGCTAGTTGGGTAGATTTGTTATTATGTGGCACATCAATGAGAGTAGGGACTTGAGAGGGATGATGATTTTATGAGCGGATGTATATACTACTGTACCCTTGGTGAAGAGGAATGCATAGAGCTCTCTGCCTAGTTCAGTGTTGGACATAGTCTCCCTGAGGAAGGTTTCCTGCTCAGCCAGTTGTTTGGGTGTGAAGTCCTCTGTCGTGCCTGTGTTTCTGTTATAGTTGTCCAGCAGGGCAAGAAAGGCAGCATACGATGGCTTGGAGAACAGAGATGACTCATCCAGGAACTGGAACAAGCTGAATGAAAGACAACACAGATAGGATATAGGTCAGAATGAGGGATGAGTAATCAAGGGTTAGGGAAGTGAGAGGGATGAGTAACCAGGAGTAAGGGAAGTGAGAGGGATGAGTAACCAGGGGTAAGGGGTAAGAGGTATAGTGATGGAGGAGGTCAAGGCGGATGAGAGATGCATGGAGAGGTAGAGTGAAACGAGTAAATAGTAGAGATGTGGTACAAGATGTGAGGTTTGGTAATAAAGAGGTAGAGAATGAGAGGCTGCTAGACGTAATGGAAGAGGAGGAGGATAAAGGAAGAGGATGAGGAAGTGGGTTATAGAAAGCTAGTGGATGAGGGGCAGAATGCTGTCTCACGGGCGTGGGGACAGATCGTTCTGGGAGTTGGTCTGAGAGTCGGGCACCAGGGCCTGAGGATCAATGACTAGCTCAGCCGCAGAGGGCTTGTTGGAGTCGAGAGCATACAGAGTCTCAGACAATGTCTGGATCTCAGCATCAGTAATGGTACTGCCTCCATCTCCACCACCTGATACAGACACAGGAAAAATATGCTTTATGCACAGGCACCCGTATATCGCACAGCACCTTTAATAACCTGTTGGATATATCATTTTTGAGGAATGGTTTAAGGTCAGCAGTGGACACTTGTGGTGTTGTGGTTGAACATCTCAGGTCATGTCATGTAATTTGATAGGGTCATTAACTCATTATGCTGTATGACAGTATGGACCGGCTGACTCACCTCCACAGACGGAGGAGTAGTCACTGCAGCAGTTGCTATAGTCCCCACACTTCACGTTGCAGTGGCACTTGTTCTGGGCGTTATATTTCTCTCCACATCGACCCTTGCAGGACAATCCTGCAGTTGGTGCTACGAGGAGAATAATGAACTTGGATTGTGTAGTAGTGACTACTGGGTAACGGACTTGCCAGGATTTCCATTAACAGCTTAAACATCCCATTTTACTGACAGTCCCATTTTTACAATGCTTTCCCTACATTAAGACAAAAGACTGCTACTTCCTGAGCCCTGGACTGTGAGGCTTTTTTATAATTTCAGCTTGTAGAAAATGGGCACATGTTTTCTTAAAGTATCCTATTTTGCAAGATATGTTACAACATGTAGTTTCTTTTAAAGGAAGAATTTGGATCCTAATTTGGATCCTGGAATGCAACTCAAAATTATTCTATTGAAGATTGTTTAATGTACATGGCGATCTACTCTTTACATTGAACACCAACGACCCCTGCTGGCCAAACACACGTGTGCATTCTCCTGTTGTAAAAATGAATGAGGGTGTCCTGATTGAAAAACTTGTGATCCAACTGCAACCACAAAAGGATAAAAAAACGGACAGTCCAAAATGTGGTGAATTGTCACTATGCTGAAAAGATTTTGGTTAGATTTTAGTTAAGACACGTAAAATACAGGAGTACCTGTGAGGGGAATTTGATCGACCTCAATCATGAGAATTTCAACAGGTGTTCGGCTACTTGTCTGGGATATCAAAAAGGCACAGCACACGGACAACAGATTGATCATTAACGTAATAGTGCTACAGTGGCATGGTTGATATATTATTATTTTCGAGCCACCAGATCAAAATGGCAGAGGCCCCTCTCATACTTACAGTAGGCTGAAATATCCCTACAGATCACAACAGATTCATCTAAGCATCCCACCCTGCAAGGTTTTGTTTGTAAATATATTGGCATCATCAATAAAACAACACTGACCCAGAGAGGATTGATAATGTCACTGACCTTTGCAGAGGCTTTCGTAGTCTGAGCAACAGTCACCAAAGCGCGTACATGATGTATTACATTGACAGGTTTTGTTAGGATCTGGCAAAGAGTCACAACGGCCAACACAGGTGTCTAGAGTGTCTGGATACAAACAACAAGATTATTATTTAACAAATACCAAAAGAGACATACATGTTTATCCACTACTTTCAAGCAAAAAACATTGGAGAAAAGTGATATTACAGAAAGGGAGAGGGATCTGTGAAAGGCTCATGCATCAGCAATACAATACCCGTAATCCATGTGATGAAGGTTAATTATATTAGCGACCTGAAAAACCTCCCGTTGCCATAATTTGGCTGCGTTCCAATAGTGGATAATCTGTTTGTCAACAAATTGCACCTTTACAAATTGCTTTCAAAATAGAATGAGCACATATTCATTAGATTTCCAATTGAAATTATATTTTCTCGTTGGACTATACTATTGGGAAAATGTTGGGGCTGTCCTATCTAGCTATTGTACAATGTATGCACTTACTGCAAGCCACTCCGGATAAAAGAGTATGCTGACTAAAATGCAATTTGTTTTAAGCTAAATATTTGGGCAGTAAGTGTTTACTTACATAAAAAACCACTACATGAAATAGAAATTAAAATGCATATGAACGTAATACAAAATTGCAGAATTCCAAAAGGGAAATCATGTAATGTGATATTCAAACAATGTTTTTGTAAATTTTTATTGTATTCATTTTACTTTGTGTTTATTTCAATGATATATAGGTTTACTTCAAACAAATGAACACTAATTGCTCCAATAAACAGTAATAGTAATGTATATACAGATGTTCATGAATAAAATGTTTCTATTTTGACAGAAAAGTATGCTCACATATGCTGATTATACTTACTGCTGTCCCCCTGCGAGAACAGGGTCAACCCCAGAATGGAAACCAGAATGATCTTCATCACGGTCAGCAGCTATTTAATATGCACTGCCTCAAAGGTGGAATACCTTTTATAGTCAAGTTTCCATGCCAATCAAACGTTCCAGTGTCCATGAAAGCACCTCCCCATAATCAGTCTCCCAATCATGTCAATGTACACTAAGGATTAAACACAGTAAAAATTATGAATGCATTTGTACTTGTTAGATTCAATTTGCACTTACAGTCCACACATTTGTTTCCAATGTTTTGTCTAATACATTATGTTTTGGCAAGGGGAGAACAGAGCTAATCATACCACTGTAATAAATGTAACTTTTATCAACGTATATAATAGGAGGAATGTAGGTAATAAATACCACCAGCACAGACACATTTCACACTTGTGTCTACAGTTCAGTAATAAACCTGCCATTTTTCTGATTTTGTTTAGAAACATACATTTGCATTTAAAAAGGGATGATTTATTATTGTGAAATAGTCTAATCATTTACAAATATGGTCAATAAGCATTAAAGCATACAAAGAAATATTTGGAGAAGTCTCTCATTTTCTATATAAATGTAACTTTTATTTTAGGGCATTGCTTTAAAATTAAAATTCTTTACCTATTTCAGTAAAAGTGTAGAATAGGTCAGTAATAAAAAGCACCCCTAACGCATCTGGTGAAGTTCACACGGTTTTTGGAGTAGACTGTTCCACAACACCTGCTGCCATTCTGCCATGTCATAGTGGAAATGTGTTCAGCTCCATAGGCACATGCCATACCAGAGGCACGTGCCGCTGTCTAGACAGCCATACATTATCCCCCTGCATAATGACAATGTAGTGGTTGGTGTTGTGATGTTGGGGCCTGTCAGGCTGTGATTGGGACCCTACAAGATATAAACCATAGCAGCATAGGTCAACATGTTACAAAGGATCTCTCAAAGCGAAAACGTATAAGAAAGTTATTATGTAATGCGTCAACATAATTATTATAAAATAAGAATGCAGATTTGTCTACTAAGCGTTATCACAAGGAATTGGTGATTTTGGGTTCAATGTGATACCATTCCAGTACTGTAGATGGCGCGAAACAGATTACAAAGGTACATTTCCGTGCGTAACGAAAAATGCGTTTGGTAATAATAGGTTTGGCCTGGCTTGTGTTCCGTACTAAGCATGGGTCAATGACATCCCGACTTTTTAAATGAGCTAATAGTGCTTTGAGTTGTGAAAGTTACAATAATGTCGTTATCGTATCTATTTAGATCAATTAGAATAGAGTTCCCAAAGGTAGGTGTGAAAACTGCGCTGGCAGTTTCTGTGTGAAACTGCTTTTAGATGTTGATTTGAGTCACGTTAGGTAAAAAGTAGCTAGCTTAGCTATCAACAATTTGTTTAGATTCGGTAGGTTAAAAAGAAGCAAGTTATCTAAGCACGCTTGGGACAGTAACGTAATGTAGCTTGTAAGGATAAAAATTCCAGCAGCAAGCAACTGATCAAATTGGTGTCTGGAAGTGAAATCTTCCTTGGGCCAGAGGTCATTACTGTATATCATAGAGATTACTGCACTGTTAAGAATGAATGGCTGCTAGCTTTCCTGAAATGTATTTTTCCCCCTTCCCTCCCAGGTGTGCAACATTCGGTATGTACAGTCTTTGCACACAGGATGTCCGCATCTAGCTACAGAAAAAGAGCTTCTTCTGAAACTACGCAAAAGCACTGGTTACACATTTGTTAACTGCAAGAAGGCCTTGGAAACATTTGATAATGACATCATACAGGTAAACGTCTCTTCTGTTTCGCAAATAGCTGAACATGTGTGTTTAAAATGAAAATGTCTCTTATGTTGGATCCCAAAATATGTCTCATTGTTTGTGTTGTTTTTATATTTTGCTTAATTTAATGAAGGGTGCAAATACTTGAGTTGACTGGGTATGCTTTTCCACAACCCAGGCAGAGACCTGGTTACATGAGCAGGCCCAGAAGGAAGGCTGGAGCAAGGCCAGCAAACTGGAGGGGAGGAGGGCCAAGGAGGGGCTGATTGGCCTGTTTGTTGGAGGCAGAGCTGCTGTCATGGTGGAGGTGAGCATATTTCAGTATGTCAATGAGATCATTTCCCTTCCTGCTTAATTCTGACTATGTGCAACAATTACATGTATGTTTATTTATACCTGGTTTGAAATAAACTTGAATATGCCACTTCAATAACCAACGTGGTCAAATCTGCCAATTTGGCAACTGACCTCATGATGATTTTGATATAATTGTACCTCTAGCTCAGTGTAAATGGAACCAACATTTTCATGTAATGGGCATTACGGATAGGACCAGAGATGTGTAACACCTACACCACAGCTCTGCACAACTAGTTAGTGCAATTATACATGCTTTGTGTATGCTAACTAATGTTGTCAAGTAGCTTGAAAGTACAACTAAGTCAACTCTACTAGGCTGTCATTACCCGAGTTGTCCATACACCACCACAACTCAATGAGAGAAACTGTATATATTTATTGTGCTTGCTTCCAAAATGTATTGCTAGCTACAAAGGTTATTTGTCAACACTAAGTATTTGGCATTGCTGTACAGTTTATGTACAATATACATTAATTGGCATTGCAGTCTTTTTGCTTGTTGGCAACTAATAAAAATGTGTGGCTGCATTTGCTGAGGTAAACATTGCATAGCTTGTGTCATAAAGCTTACCCTTGTAGATATACTGGCCATATAGTAAGAGTGAATCGGAAATTAGGTTTTAGTAGAAAAATGTTTTTGTTGTAGCTTTTGATGTGCTGTGCCTAACAGCAATTGACACAGGAGACTGGAAGGGTTGCAGCAACAACAGGCATTTGGATTTTTTGAAAACCTGTGAAACAGCTAGCAGCTAGGCAGCAATACTTTTGGTGCAATGTGTTTACGTCTGGTTTGCTGCACTGGTTGGAAACATTTATGTCTTATAGATGGTAAGCTATGACTTGATCTGGACATTGTCAAACAAGAATTCCTATAACTGCTGCGCAAAACATTGTAGCTAAATGTAAAATGGCACGACTAAGACTTGCTCTCTAAATAATGTTAACAGTATTTATGTTTTTATTGTTCTGGATTTAGATTATTTCAGCCTATTTAAAGAAAACGTTATAATGCAGAGTTACAACATAATAGACTGTGATTAAAGCCTTTGGGGGCACATATGCCCTTTCTGGATGGATGGGTGATGGGCACATCCTTCTTGTTCATGCTTTGTTGAATAGGAAAGAGATGAAAGGTAGAATATAACCTTTTTACTAAACAAGCAGTAGGCTGGATTTGAACTCCTGCTGAGGCAGTACGTGTGCACTGATGGCCGAGGTTTGCTAGGTGATCGTAGGTCATGAATGTTTGTTGCGAGGGCAAAGCAAATTGGCTAAGGGCTCAGGCGATAAAGAATTAGATATGCGATTGTAGCATGTCCGTTTTCTGATCAACACACCAATCCATGTGTTGGAGGAATGTTTTCATTCCACCATTAAAACTGATTCGACTGGTTCTGTTGTACGTCACTGTACCGATCAGCTGTATCTGAATCCCAACGTCCCCCATGTCTTTCTGTTGTAGGTGAACTGTGAGACAGACTTTGTTGCTCGTAATGAGAAGTTCCAGCAGCTTGTTAAGGATGTGGCATTTGCCACAATGGCTCACCACCGCAGTAAAACCGATGGCCAGACTGGATATGTGAAGGTATGACACATCCCCACATAAACTCCACTCAGTACATGCACCACCCACTTATGGGTATTAGAATATGGGACATGTTATCCTTGTTTCAGTCTCTCCTGGCAGCAGAGGACCTATCAAAATTGAATTTGGGGGAGTCTGGTTCTCTGGCTGACCAGATGGCCCTTGCCATAGGTGAGTGTTTTGCTTGGTTTTGAGTACAAGAACCTCTATTTGCTGCATTATTTCTTGATTGAAAGCATTTGTTATTGTCTGAATGTTAATGAAACGTCGGTTCCCCCGGATATCCTGTCCCGCCAGGTCGTCTGGGTGAGAACATGTCGTTGCGACGGGCGGTGACCGTAGGCGTCCCTGCAGGCTGGCTCATCGGCTCCTACGTCCATGGTGGGCCAGCGGGCCAGTCTGACGTGGCCATGGGGAGATACGGTGCCCTGGTGGTGTTCCAGGGGGGCAAGGACGGGGCGCAGGACACCCTGGGGAGGAAGTTGGGTCAGCACGTTGTAGGAGAGGCCCCTGTATCCCTGGGTAACATGGATGATATGCCCTGTGGGGATGCAGAGACGCGCCTGCTGCCCCAGTCCTTCCTCCCAGACCCTGGCAGGACCGTGGCCCAGTACCTGACCGAGCAAGGGGCAAGAGTCTTGGACTTTGTGCGTTTTCAGTGCGGGGAAGCAATCCGTGATTGTGCATAGTGGAGGAGACGGGGAAGCCCCTCAAAGACCTTAAATTATGTTTGTTTGGCTTTTCTTTTATTAGGCCAGAGTGCTTCAAAGTCTGCTATGCACTCAACCAATTTCAGCGTCTTGTGCTAACTCGTTCTATGTGAAGCTGAGCCTAATACTGATGTATAATAAAATGGCTTATGCTGCAGTTACCGGAATCACCCTAATAATACATGTTACCACGTTTCTTGTACATGCCCTCTTCACTGCAAATATGCTGCCATCTTTGTCTAGTTAAACCACCTGAAGTGACATTTCGGAATAGTCTGTTATCAAAATTCCCCAATAAATGTATGGAGCAATAAACTTAAAGTCAGAATTCAACTTTGATTAGATGAAGGATTACATTTATCTACGATTAATGCAATGTTTTACATTTGGTGCAAATATATAATATAAACTTTGATTAAACTGTTCAGATGTTAATTTATTGTAGGTTGGTGCAACCCAACCTGAGGATCGCAATGTCTCTTCAACTTTTTATTTCAAAACTGTGGTTGAAACATGTAAAACTTTTTGACTTAAAAAATACAGTACATACAGTATGGGAAACCGGATTTCCCTCCCCTGTTTCTGTCAGAAGCTGAGGATGGGGCTGTTGAAAACGTGAAGACACGCTATGGATACAGAACTGACCATCCCTGATGCCAGTGTAGTTGCATCATGATTTTAGGCTGTAAAAGTGTAAATGTACTTTCGCCACAAAGCTAAACAAGAATATATTTAGGATTTTTCTAGGGAACTAAAGTTTAAAGCCTGAGGCAAGCCTAAAGTTATATTCAGTGATGTGTTAAGAAGGTGGGTAAATAATTTTTAAACAATAACTAATACATGCGTTTAATCCTAGTCTACTAAAAAAGAAGGCCAAGTGTAGATAATTATTCATGTGATTAATGTAAAAACGAATAATCTGGACAGAACACATTGCAAAATGTATTTTAAAACGTCGCTCTGTTGGTTGCAACTGTAGTTACTGGCGATTTACTCGTTTTATATGTGGTGATATGTACCAGGCAAAATCAATTGGATTTGTGACCCATAGTTTGAATATTCATACCACTCGACGGCGCAATAGATCAGTAAAACATATGACAAGTTATTGTAAATCGCTCAAGAACTAGCAAAATTGTGTTCTGTCCATGACTGAACAATTTTCTTGCACCTGTCTTTCAGAGTTACGGTAAGTAATCCTAAAAGCCAACGCCTGCGAGAAGTGATTGGCCCGTGCATTGCATGAATTAAATTGAATGACGTCATTCACATCGTTTTTGTCAGCGTTCACCAGTGTGGGTCTACTCGGTTCTACTAGCTACATTCCACTGACCTCCGCCCATAATCAGGACACAAACCAAGCCCAGACATGGTAAATGCACTCGCTTTCTTCTGATTGTAATATTTTTGTATGCAACGTGCAGTGTATACTGTTATCGTAACATATTTTAAATTCCTGTATCCAAATCTAATTCGTGTTGGTTTGTCCAAGGAACATATTTCACTGCTCAGATTATCAAACCATGCATGGCTGGCTAGCCGTCAAATTTTAGCTCGCTAACTAACCTTAGCTTTGTCACTTCTCTTCATCCTCGATAATAAAATGATGTATGTGTTTTCTGGCTCTCTTTCTCAACAAGTCTGACTTCTCAGAAGACCAGATCATTGGTGAGTTTGTTTTAGCTTTGTGACCGTAGTTAACGACATCAGTTGTTGGATATCTACGTTTGCTAGCTACATGACGTTAGCTGCTAAACTAACGTTACTAGTTATCGCTTACTTAATCAGTCATGTCATTCATGATTATGGATTAGTTCTACTTGTTTCTTTTCTATCCTCATGTATGTCTTGTGTGATAAGCAGTTTGTCTGCTGACAAGTTCTTTTAAACTGAAGCCCACAGCACTATTTTAGGTATGTGGTGAGTTTGAGTGACCAGGTCTTGTGTTGGTTTAACATATTGGGAAATCCATGCACGAATAGTTGCATTGTCATTAGACTTACAGCCAGCGAGTAATTGTGATATTAAATAACTAAAATATTGATTTACGAAATTGCTGGTTAATCAAATCCGCAGCGTTTGATCATCTTTGCGGATTTGATTGGTTTCAGCAGATTCGTGTTTTGGACGTTAGCTACTTACCAACTAATTTTGCACTGGGTTAGATTTGTATGTTTTTGCATGCTTAATCCGAATGATCCGATCTCAATTTATAAGTATTGTTCAGCTACGTAGAGATCAGAGGAATCCGGAAGTTCTACTTTCAGGAAAGTTAATTCGTTACCCTATAGTCATAACTTTATCACATATGTGTAGGTATATTATTACATACTAAATGCACCAACTATTTTGTACTTTTATTTGAGTCCTACACTGGTGTTGAGTCAGACGTTGTGTAAGAAAAGGAAATGACTAAATTACTTCTTGAAGAAAAGGCGTGGCCCAAATAAACCTCGGAGACGTTAGGTATTTTCTTTTTGGCGAAGAATAAAGTTCGCAAAACCGTGTTCAATTGTGTTGTTCATATCGATTGCCTCTTGCAGAATGGTCTTTTAGGATTATCTCCCCCTCACCGCGGTTGGTAAATTTCCTTTGCGCTCGTTGGTTTAAAAGAT
The DNA here is from genome assembly GCA_016801125.1 of Novumbra hubbsi. Classification (NCBI taxonomy): domain Eukaryota; kingdom Metazoa; phylum Chordata; class Actinopteri; order Esociformes; family Umbridae; genus Novumbra; species Novumbra hubbsi. The sequence continues at coordinate 30,345 of JACXGK010002210.1, read as the reverse complement.
GGTTGACAGATTATTCGGCCAGCGTTTGCTGTCAATGCCATATATGGGTAAATAAGTGGCTGCTGTGTTGTTTATACTGGCGTTCTCGGGATGCAACGAATACCAGTAACGGGAGGCTAGAACATAATAATAACGGAGGAAATGCGCTGTAGACAGTAGTTAATATTGTATAAGTAGGAAGACTTGTGTATTAACTATGTTTTTGGTGTATTATTAATTTAAGTGCTTGTGTGTTGGTAAGACTCACTCACTTTTTTGTCTTCGTGTTCTCTGTCATGGCAAATGCCTTTAACCTATATTTAATACATCTTTAACACTTCATCCAATGTTGGTGCGTTTGTAATGCTTTTATTTACGTGTGTTTAGAGTTCAAGGAGGCCTTCCTACTGTTCGACAGGACAGGTGATGGGAAAATCAGCTACAGCCAGTGTGGTGATGTCATGCGGGCACTTGGCCAGAACCCAGTCAACGCAGAGGTTCTCAAGGTCCTGGGAAACCCCAAGTCCGAAGGTTAGCCCTGCATAAAGCTTGCTAACTGCTATTGGCTTGATTGAACATGTAGATTCAATTGTGTTGACACACTATAATTATTGGGGCATGGCTTCATATTAGTGTTTAGTATAATGTAGGCATATCTTGCTTAACAACATTCTTCTGGGTTTGAGTACACACTGTATGGATGGTAAACCAATCAGTGTGTGTAACTTGGAATTGAATTCCACTGATGCGCACAGGTTTTGTTTACAAAAGTGGTACTAGTTTAATTTCGTTTCTGTGTTTGTCCTTTCTGTCCCTTATCCATTGGATCATTGTGTGTGTTTACTCCCCAAACAACCCCTGTCCTGTACTTTCATCTTTTAATTTCCTATTGAATACATCATGCAAATCATGCCTATGTGTTCTGCTGACAATCATCCTGTAAACCCAAGCATGGCTTAGAATACCAGATTTCAGAATACCTTTTACTTTTTAAAAGGTGCTTGTAGTCTAGAACTCTACTTGTTGTGCTGCATGTGTTATGCTATGATGTTGTACATATAATCTTAAATGAAATACATTTGATGTACACATTTTGTTTACTGTGGATTTTTCATGTTACTATGTGCTAGACCCGTGTTTACTGAAACAAAATGTTAAACTAAGTAGCAACGTGTACTTGTAGTATGTAACCTAGTTTTTAGTAGATGCCCATATTTGCTTTTATTGTTTTTCTAGTTAAGTTACTGTATTTTGTCAGTCATAGTATATAGCCGTGTAAGATGTTTCTTTGTCTCCTTCCCCCAGAAATGAACCACAAAATGCTGGACTTTGAGCAGTTCCTGCCCATGCTGCAGGCCATTGCTAAGAACAAGGACCAGGGCTCCTTTGAGGACTTTGTGGAAGGTCTGCGTGTGTTTGACAAGGAGGGCAACGGCACTGTGATGGGCGCTGAGCTGCGCCATGTTCTGACAACACTCGGTAAGACATCTGAACCAAAGGCAGTTGCCAGGTTTTACCTTCCCCTGTGGGTGTTGTCCCTACAGATGCACACATCTGTTCTCTTGCTTGTATGAGCTAAAGGTAATGTGAGCTGTGTGCAGTGATATGTTCTGGTTGGTTCTGATTGAAATTATTTTTGGACAAGGCACGCGGATGTAGATGACAACATGAATGTCAAAAAAATATTGTTTGGATGGGCCAAACATGCTTTGTAAAGTTGATTGGCAGTTTGTAAGACATACAAAAGCCAGGTAGGTTAGCTAGCTGATGGGCAGTACTCCCTTGTGTAAATGCATGCAGGTTACAGAGGAACAAAGGAGGCACAGTCAAACTGCAACGTTCAAACAAATTGGGGGTCTTTGTCGGAAATTGGATTAATATGAAAACATGGGTTACTCTTCTATCACCTGTTTTTAAGGGGAACAATTCAGTTTTTAGAAATTCAATATTCTGTCAATGTTCAATTTACCTGTAATGAGTTAATATGCCTGTGGAACCCATTGGGTAGAAGACACTGGAGGGATTTGGCACATTACATCTTAATTAGAACTGCTATTTTAGCACTTGGCAGCGCCAACACATTGGATCAGTTTGGATGTTATTGAGTTACATGAATGTGTTTGTTTTGCTCTATCTTCTATCAGTCTGATCCTAGACCCCAGGCAAAACATCGGTCTTGGGATGGTATTAAAGTGACTGACATGTTTGCCATTTGGCTTTTTGAATTCTATTTGTCTAGAGAGTATAGTGTGCTCTTCTGAGTGGACCTCTTCCCCTTATCAAACAAACCCGATGTGGTACCAAAAGTCTCTTGTCTCTAATCTGGAACGGAATCAGCAATCACATCCTTTAATACTAACTCAATTCCCTACCTTATCCATGTTGATTTTCTTTGTTTGCTTCCTGGATGTCGGTCTTGGCAGTTGGCTGACATGCGACGTGATCGATGACGTGGTCTTGTTGACAGTCTACCAGTTTACCTGCATCAGTATCTAACCGACCTGACCTTGCAAAAGGTTAACCTCACCTCCGGCAGTACAAACTCAGCAGGTGTTGTAGGTTCATCTGCGTTGTTTGGTCGGTGCTGCCCTCCATCAGTATCCCGTATCAGTGGGAATGTCTGCCTGGCCGTGTGTTTGCTTCCTGGAAGTGTGTAGTTTAATTGGGATTGCCTTCTAGTCTTTCAATTTGTTTTTTTTATTGCAACATTTCAAGGTGATGTGGATGTTTTTTGTTTCAGGTGAGAAAATGACAGAAGAGGAAGTGGAGACTCTTTTAGCGGGCCACGAAGATGCCAATGGCTGCATCAACTACGAAGGTAGATAAACTCTGGACCGTTACTTTACACTTGATATAGTTATTCACCAACCATGGATTTTGTTTGTTCTTGCTACTGTAATTAATGTTTTTTTCATTCATTTATTTTGTCTGGGGTCTTAACTTGCCCATTTCTGTTCCCATTATGTTTTATTGATCATTTTTGACAAATCATGATTTGGTGAAGGATGCTAATTGACTTCAGTTTTTAGGCTGATGGTTAGTGGCTTGTGTTAGTGTCTTCAGCTACAATGTGAAGGTGAGCTGTAGCTTAAAACCTTGTCCACTACATGGTGTCTGGCTGAGCAGAGGGTGTGAGCAGAAAGCTGTGGTAGTGGTGGTCTAGAGTAGGTCTGTGCTGTGATGTTGACTGAGGCTGGTTGGTTCAGTGATTTGGATTTCTAGTTGGGTCTTGTTCTTTAAACTTTCTGTGTTCCAACTTAATCAGAACATTGTAGAGTAGTAAACTTCACTTCCCACCTCCAACGGTCATCATGGAACCTACTGCTAGCGCTGTCGGTGGGGTAGACCTGTTGCTATGTTGCCTCCTTTATTTGTTTCCTCTGGAAGAACGGCCCATATAAGGGCCTGCTAACCCCAACACATTCCTGTTCCTGAGGTCTGGTTGGGCGTTGGATGTCCTTCAGAGCCCCTCCCTCCTTATCATTCCTGTATCCTTTAATGCTGAGTCCCTCTTCTGACTGGGGGGGGGGGTGAATCCATAATGCTGGGATCAATTCCTTAGTGGACTAGACTCTCCATTGGGCGTTCTCAGGTTGTCTCTTTGTGATTGTTCAATGTGTAGGTGCCTTTAAATGCTTTTTAAAAACATGTCGATGGAGAAAATGTGAAACTTTGTTGGAATTGGAAATCACCCCACGCTATAGTCCAGGATATTTTTAAGTCAAAAAAAGAAAAGAAAAGATGTATGAAGTCCCTCGTCTATAGTTTGAACAGCAAGGCTGATTGGATTAGAGGGCAGGTTCTAGCACTGCAGGCAGGTGGTGGAAGTGGGGTTTGGTTCCAAGCTGGGGTGTTTTTGCTCAGACCGATGACCAAGCATGAAGCTGATGTCCTTTCTTTTTCCCCGTCTCCCCTAGAACTCGTCCGGATGGTTATGAGTGGTTGAAGAGCCAAACGACCCGACCGTTATATGTATTCCCAAATGTTTTTTCTATTATATACGTGACGTCAGTCTGCCCCCAGTCACTGTCTCAGTACCTGTCCAACTCTGGTTTGCCCTCTTTAACTAGTTTTATTTTGTAAACATTTTTTTTTTTATTTTTTTTTTTTAGAAGTGCCTTTTCTGTGTGAGTTAACGAGCCCCGTTTCATTTCACTTCAGAATATAATCAGCCACAGAGGTGCATGCTGTCATGCCCGGCTTGTGGACAGAATCGGCAATAACATTCCCATGATTGTCCCTTACATTCCCGTCTCTCTCCTTGTCACTCAGCCCGTCTGCCCTGTTGCCCCATAGCTGTGTTTTTATACAGATGAGATGGCATGTTCAATGGCTGAGATCAAATGTAATGTGGATTTTACCAGGCCAACCAACAAATCATGAAATGGTGGATGTTGTATCAAATTCTATTGAATAAATATCGCCAGTTATTAAAAGAAATATTTGCAATTGTGTTTAATATTTTTAATGCGGTAGCGGCGCTTTGAGAAAGGGTTAATTGAGGTGTGTAATACACATCAGCCAAGCCCCACCTGGGGGAGGTGGCATTAGGAATGTCCTTGACTGACTGCACTCTAGTCACTCCCTTATAACAATGCAAAACTGTCAAGGGTGTGTTTCATCTGCTGTCTTGTTGGATGTGCGGTACGCGTGTGCGTGCACAGATACACAGCCGATTTTGCAAGTTTTCCTACTTACAAAGCATGTGGAGGTCTGTAACTTTTATCATAGGTACACTTCAACTGTGAGAGACGGAATCGAAAATCGCATTGTATAATTTTTAAGTAATTAATTTGCATTTCATTGCATGACATAAGTATTTGATACATCAGAAAAGCTGATCTTAATATTTGGTACAGAAACCTTTGTTTGCAATTACAGAGATCATACGTTTCCTTTAGTTCTTGACCAGGTTTGCACACACTGCAGCAGGGATTTTGGCCCACTCCTCCATACAGATCCTTCAGGTTTCAGGGCTGTCGCTGGGCAATACGGACTTTCAGCTCCCTCCAAAGATGTTCTATTGGGTTCAGGTCTGGAGACTGGCTAGGCCACTCCAGGACCTTGAGATGCTTCTTACGGAGCCACTCCTTATTTTCCCTGGCTGTGTGTTTCGGGTCGTTGTCATCCTGGAAGACCCAGCCACGACCCATCTTCAATGCTCTTACTGAGGGAAGGAGGTTGTTGGCCAAGATCTCGTGTTACAAGGCCCCATCCATTCTCTCCTCAATGCGGTGCTGTCATCCTGTCCCCTCTGCAGAAAAGCATCCCCAAAGAATGATGTTCCCACCTCTATGCTTCACGGTTGGGATGGTGTTCTTGGGGTTGTACTCATCCTTCCTCCAAACACGGCGAGTGGAGTTTAAACCAAAAAGCTTTATTTTTGTCTCATCAGACCACATGACCTTCTCCCATTCCTCCTCTGGATCATCCAGATGGTCATTGGCAAACTTCAGACGGGCTTGGACATGCGCTGGCTTGAGCAGGGGGACCTTGGTGGGCTGCAGGATTTTAATCCATGACGGCGTAGTGTGTTGCTAATGGTTTTCTTTGAGACTGTGGTCCCAGCTCTCTTCAGGTCATTGACCAGGTCCTGCCGTGTAGTTCTGGGCTGATCCCTCACCTTCCTCATGATCATTGATGCCCCACGAGGTGAGATCTTGCATGGAGCCCCAGGCCGAGGGTGATTGACCGTCAACTTGAACTTCTTCCATTTTCTAATAATTGCGCCAACAGTTGTTGCCTTCTCACCAAGCTGCTTGCCTATTGTCCTGTAGCCCATCCCAGCCTTGTGCAGGTCTACAATTTTATACCTGATGTGCTTACACAGCTCTCTGGCCTTGGCCATTGTGTGGAGGTTGGAGTCTGTTTGATTGAGTGTGTGGACAGGTGTCTTTTCTACAGGTAACAAGTTCAAACAGGTGCAGTTAATACAGGCAATGAGTAGAGAACAGGAGGGCTTCTTAGAGAAAACCTACCAGGTCTTTGAGAGCCGGAATTCTTACTGGTTGGTGGGTGATCAAATACTTATTTCATGCATTGAAATGCAAATTAATTACTAAAAAATCATACAATGTGGTTTTCTGGGTTTTTGTTTTAGATTGCGTCTTTCACAGTTGAAGTGTACCTATAGAAATTACAGACCTTTACATGCTCAAGTAGGAAAACCTGCAAAATCTGCAGTGTATCAAATACTTGTTCTCCCCACTGTATATATATTTTTTGCAGACTCCTTACGTAGGACAATTTGCCAGTATTTTTTGCTTTCTAAGCCAGTGGCTTTAATGTGTTGAGTGTTAACATCTATAGTAGTAGTTTATCAATTTAACTTCGCCTTTTTGTGCAAGCTTTCTCAGTAATGTGAGGGAGTTCTCTTAGATATTGTTCAGCAGTGCTGTTTTGTATAAAGCCTTATTTGCATTTTGTTCAATGTTGCTTAATAGAATCATGTCTCTTCATTCAAGTGGCCATGTATGGTTCTTTTATAAGAGCGTAATCTAGGAATGACTGACTAATTGTTCCAAGGCAGCCGGCCCTGTATGGTAAGGTATTTCCCCACCAAGATTGTTTGCCGTCTCTGGGTGTACTGTGTAGAGTGTATGTTAGTGCTAGGTGATACCTTTAGTGGAAAATAAGAAGCCAACGTGAATAGTCCTGATTGCTGCACTATATGCTCCACCAGAGGGCATTCTGGTTCTGGCCCAGGTCCTCTTCTATGCATGACTTTCTTATTTTCTGCCCTCTTGTGGTGCCCGCAGTGCAGTGATCAGGATAAATGATAATATCTTTTGGATCATCCCTTTTTATGAGAGTGGAAGGTTCGACGCCATACAAGTCAAACGACCAAAGGTGTCATTGTGTGCAAGGAAACCATGAGTACCTGTCATGTCTGGATGCACCCATTCAAGTGAGCTGGTACTCTATGTATTGTGCTTTGGTGCCAACAATTACCAAGTTATGCACAAATTATTTTATGTTCATTTATTTGATTTTCAACATTGTTTTTGTAAGTAAAACCAAAGTATCTTTTTTATTATTCAATAGGAACTGCAGAGCAACTGTTGACACTAGGCAATGTTTGACAGAGGAAAGATGAATTTCTACCCTATAATCATTGCTACTGTAGCAATCATGAAAAAACAAGAAATTGAACAGACACTTATTTCATTTCACAAAATCCACACAATGTTATTACACAAAAACCAGAGCAGTCATCCATCTCCGTAACTGTAGTGATGTTTCTAACCCTGGATACCTGCACACTTTTCATCTGTACGGCACAATCTTGGAGAATGGTTGGTTTATGTGCTGCTAAGTGATTGTTTGATATGTCTGTATCCGTGAGCAGATGGAACGGAACTGAAGGCTCTCTGGGGAAACCCAATCAATGTTCATGGCATGTTTTGTCCCGTTTCTCAGTCACACAGATGGACAGGTAATGGCAACCTGTCATAGGATCGCACACGACAATGGATTAGAGGGATTACAAAGATAATAAAACACAGCAATAAAATGCAAACGGTAATATCAAAGAAACAACATGGATAATCAGACAGTCAAGAAATATAAAAATAGATAGGATACATAGAAGATATTGTTACAGATATTAAAGGACAGAATTCTCTAAGCTGACTTGAAATCTCTTGACGTACTGTTAGTTTAAAATGATAGCCCCTTCCATCACATGGTAACAGCTTCATGCGAAGCTTTTGCTGGGAAAAATGGAAAAGAAAATTCAACAAATGTCCAAAACTCTGTCCTTACCCCATTCACTTATGGAGGAAAATTGATAAACATAAAAAAAATAGCAAAACACTGTGTTGTCTAATCTTCTAAACTTTCAATAAGGTTCTTCTGGAGCTTACCTTTACAATAGTATGGTTCACTGATAGTGGCTAGCCTTACTGAAAGTGCAGACACGACAAAATAATATGACTCAATATAAAAAATACATGTATACAAATCAGCTTATTTCTTAAATTTGGGACTTTAGGTAAATGCAACCTCTTTCTTATGACTGCTTCTGGGAGTCTGTTGCCATCATACGTTTTTGTTAGGGACTATTCAATAATATCGCAGAAGATCAGTGTTACAGCACTGTTCAAGTGTTTGCGGAGATGTGACTACATTCACTATAAAAGCTGCATACGTCCGCTTATTTGTAAATTACCTTCACATTTATATCATGTAAGGCTAAGTCAGAGGAATTTAGTACATTCAAATTGGCGTAAAACATTTGTAACAGAAAATCCAGAGTTACAGTACATAGCCTTATTGAATAAGATCATTTCGTGTATAATTTCAAAGACCATTACCATTTGTTCATGTCTTCTAATTGCCCCCCACACATACTTCTAGTTCATCTAATGAAAAGGATGACCCCAATGTGGCTTAATGTCACACAGAAAGGGCGAAAGTCCACCAATTCAATTAAATAAGGTGACTTGTTTAATTGAAACTCTGTTATCTTGAAACTATGACAATCATAAAAGTAAAAACACCAAGAGAACTGGTAAGTGCTTCAGGTCTTTTTAGTTAACGTTTCTTGTCTTCAGATATGGACGCCAGGAAAGTGCAACATTTTTTTTCCTCTTCTTAAAATATTAAGTACCTATCAGAGCTGCGTTCAGTAAACTGTGCTGTTCTAAACAACCCGTTGAGAAACACAGATGTTAGGTTGTGGTTCAAAAAACGCAGTCAGCAAGGCCTGTTTAGAAATGTCACTCAAGATATACCTCAACGCACCCACAAAATGGGAGTAAATGTCCCTAAGTCTATTCGAGAGTTTTGTGGAAACATTTAGTTCAGTACAAATTGTTCCTGGATGTAGCAAATGTTCAAATTAACTGAACACACCTCTGGAGGAACTTTGGGAGAGTAGATGGGTAGGTAACGGGAACATGGGGAAACATCTGACCTCCGGAAACTATAGAGGCAATGAAAGCACCCCTGGCCAAAGGACGGATGAGACTAACAATCTTTAGATCTCTTGTACTCTCCAGGTCTGGTGCCATGTTTACATGACTATACTGTGTTGGTTTAAATTTGGGTTCTGATGTGAAAGTATTTAAGCAAATAAGATCTGTAAAATTATGCAGGGACAGTTTAAAAAAACAAACAAATAAAAGTTAATTCATTGGCATTTTCTTGATTAGTTGGGGGTCATTTTGAGGGTATATTCTTCCAACTAATATTCATTCAGGTGAGCACAATCAACCTACGTGAAATTTAGTTTCGTTTTTTTTTTCATGTCAGTTCTCAAATCCAGATGTTAAGGTTTGTTACATCTCCAGTTTTAGTTCTTCAGTTTTCAGTGACACAGGCAGGATTCATGGGTACAAAGTGGTCAATGTCATTCAGTTTTCCAGTACCCTTTCTCTTTTTTTCTCCTTTCCTGTCTCCTGTCCCCTTCACTGTGTGTGGACGGCAGCTGAGGAGTGGAGTGTGTCCCCGGGCAGAGGGGCGCCGGGCTCTTCGTTCAAGAAAAATGGATAGAACAAGATTTGTCACACACAAACATAGGGCCAAAACAATAGACAATACAGTCAATTCCACCTTTTACAGTATTAGCTTAACACTGACCAATCCCAGTGGGTCATACAACGTCTCACCTTGAAGTGTTGGGGTGGTGGTGGTGTTGGAGTGGCCTGGAGGGCGCGGAGGGGAGGGGGGGGGGGCGCTGGGGACCAGCTGGGGCTCGGTGGGTTGGGCCTGGGCCGAGGGGCCGGTCATGGGGATGGAGGAGGCGGTCAAGGCCGGGCTGGCAGCGGGCTGCGCTGCGGGGTTACTGGGCGCTGGCTGGGACTGGGTGGCTGAAGGGCCCTGGGGGGGGTGGGAGGTGCCTGTGGGGGCGGGAGAGGGGTGGGGTCCTCCAGTCTGGCTGTGCTGCTGGTGCTGGATCTGCTGGAAGTGCTGCTGACGTGCCCTCATCTCCGCATACTTCAGCTGCTCCATGTGGAACGACTGACGATCCGCCAGCAGCTGCTGCCTCTGGTACTCCAGCTACACACACACACACACACACATGTAGACGTGCAGTCCGACTAACATGTCCACTTATAGTGCATATCCCCTTATAGTACATATCCCATGATCCCGCAGGACTCACAGCCTCCCTCTCTCGGTCCATGATGGTCTCCAGCTCTTCAAAGTGTCTCAGTTTGATCTCCAGTTTCTTCATCTGAGTCTCCACCAGCAGAGCCACCAGGGACTTGATCTTCCTCTCTTCCACCGCTGCCAGATGCTTTGGGCAGTGAAAGACGAGAGATGAGGGATGTATAATAAACAGGGAGAGAAAGCCAGAGAGGAGGGGTAGGGAAAGAGGGAGAAAAAGACCATCTTCAGTATACAAATTAGGACAGACAGAATTCTCTACACAAATGTAGAATTTGACTTGAATTATTGAAACTGCTTGTGGGAAAACACCTTTAGGGACACAAAATGCCCACTAACTTTGTATTATTCTGTATATTAACATGTGTTGTTTATCATTCTGTATATTAACAAGTATTATTATTTATATTAACATGTATTGTGTATTATTATGTATATTAGCATGTATTTTGTATTACTATTTATATTAACATATATTGTGTATTATTATTTTTATTAACATGTCTATTATTCTGTTTATTTATATGCATTGTGTATTATTATTTATATTAACATGTACTGTGTATTATTTTGTATATTATCATGTGTAATATTATTTAAATTAACATGTGTAGTATTATGTATATTAGCATGTATTGTGTATTATTATTTATATTAACATGTGTATTATTATGTTTATTACCATGTATTGTGTATTATGTATAAAAGCATGCGTAGTAATATGTATATTAACATGTATTCGCTATTATTATTTATATTAACATGTGTAATATTATGTATATTAACGTGTACGGTGTGTTTTATTATTTATATTAACATGTGTAGTATTTCGTATATTAACGTGTATTGTGTTTTATTATTTATATTAACATGTGTATTATTATTTATAGAAGCATATATTGTGTATTATTATTTATATTAACAAGTGCATTATTATGTATATTACCATGTGTAGTATTATGTATATTAACATGTATTGGCTATTATTACTTATGTATTGAATTTATGTTTTGTGCTGTGTTTGTTTTGAACCCCTGCAGCCACTGCAGCAAGAACGGGCTATAACAGATCCTAATAAATACTTAATAGTACTTTTCAGAGCATCCTGATCTGTTATGGGAATTTAACTTAATAGGGTCCAAGATCAGACCTTGGAGTGTTAAGGGTGTTTAACTTGACAGGGGTCCAAGATCAGACCTTGGAGTGTTAAGGGTGTTTAACTTAACAGGGGTCCAAGAGCAGACCTTGGAGTGTTAAGGGCATTTAACTTGACAGGGGTCCAATATCAGACCTTGGAGTGTTAAGGGCATTGAACTTGACAGGGGTCCAAGATCAGACCTTGGAGTGTTAAGGGTGTTTAACTTAACAGGGGTCCAAGAGCAGACCTTGGAGTGTTAGGGGAATTAAACTTGACAGGGGTCCAATATCAGACCTTGGAGTGTTAAGGGCATTGAACTTGACAGGGGTCCAAGATCAGACCTTGGAGTGTTAAGGGCATTGAACTTGACAGGGGTCCAATATCAGACCTTGGAGTGTTAAGGGCATTGAACTTGACAGGGGTCCAATATCAGACCTTGGAGTGTTAAGGGCATTGAACTTGACAGGGGTCCAAGATCAGACCTTGGAGTGTTAAGGGCATTGAACTTGACAGGGGTCCAAGATCAGACCTTGGAGTGTTAAGGGCATTTAACTTGACAGGGGTCCAAGATCAGACCTTGGAGTGTTAAGGGCATTGAACTTGACAGGGGTCCAAGATCAGACCTTGGAGTGTTAAGGGCATTGAACTTGACAGGGGTCCAAGATCAGACCTTGGAGTGTTAAGGGCATTGAACTTGACAAAGGTCCAAGATCAGACCTTGGAGTGTTAAGGGCATTGAACTTGACAAAGGTCCAAGATCAGACCTTGGCTTTGACGGCAGCAGCAGCCAGAGCGGAAGCAGCAGCGGTGGCCAGGTTCCCTTCTCCAACATCTCTCTCCACTTTAGCCTTTCTGTCCCCTTCATTCTCTCCTTCTCTCTGGCCCTCTTCGGAGCCCTCCTTCGCATCCTTCTCTCTCTGTCCATCACCTAAAGAGTGGTACATAAAAGTATGTAACAAGTGACTCTTTTTAGGCCAGACAGACTACAGATAAACTTCCAATATTTTACTGACAGGCATTACCCATCTCTGAGTCTTTCTTCTCAGCCTCTCGCTCTCCTTCTCCCTCTCTCCCTCTTTCCTCCTCTTTCTTCCCGTTTTCTCCTTGTTTCTCCTCGTCTTCCATGGCTCCATCTTTGTTCTCCTGTTATCACCGTGGAAACACCAGGGTCAGTTCTTTAGAGGCAGTACAGACGATGAATCCTCACACATCAAACTATTCAGACGGGAGGGCTGGTTTGTCAGAATAGTTCACAGAACTAAAGCAGAAGTACCAAACACACCTTGGTGTCCCTTTTCTCCTCACTGGATTGGCTGTCACCCTTACTCTCCTCATTGCTCTCTTCTGGAGGCAGAGAAAAGACTAGTTAGCAAGAGTAGCATATAATGCCTAACCCACCTGGAAAGAATATATTGAATCATATGAACTCTTTCAGATGCAATTTGTCTGTAATACATTTCTTTCTATTCCCTTAAAAGCAAAAACAAACACGTCTGGGAAATGTTCAGCAGGTGCTTTTGATCATCAGCTTATAGGTGTGTGTAAAAAGTGTCTATGACATCTGTAGTCAAATAGAAGTCAAACCTTTGAAGGGATCTATTAACTCTGGTACCAGAAATCTGTATGTACTCTGCATGATAGATTAATTCAGAAGGACATTTCATTTTCATGAGGCAAATGCACAGGTTTTATTGACCCCATGGCTGGTGCTTTTACCAATGATACTGTTACTTTTCTCAGTAACCCCCAAAAAGGGGAATCCCTTCCTATGATTGTCCGGGGCTCTGTAGGTATGCTCGTTGGTAAACACACTGGTTCAGGACACACTGTATGTGTTAATGTCACCCAACTATGAATGTAAATAATATTACAGCAGTACCAGGTTTGTCTAACACTGTATGTGTTAATGTCACCCAACTATAACTGTAAATAATATTACAGAAGTACCAGGTTTGTCTAACACTGTATGTGTTAATGTCACCCAACTATAACTGTAAATAATATTACAGCAGTACCAGGTACGTCTCCAACTGTATGTGTTAATGTCACCCAACTATAACTGTAAATAATATTACAGCAATACCAGGTTTGTCTAACACTGTATGTGTTAATGTCACCCAACCATAACTGTAAATAATATTACAGCAGTACCAGGTACGTCTCCAACTGTATGTGTTAATGTCACCCAACTATAACTGTAAATAATATTACAGCAATACCAGGTTTGTCTAACACTGTATGAGTTAATGTCACTCAACTATAACTGTAAATAATATTACAGCAGTACCAGGTTTGTCTCGCACTATATGTGTAAATGTGTTATTGTCACACAACTATAACTGTAAATAATATTACAGCAGTACCAGGTTTGTCTCACACTTTATGAGTTAATGTCACCCGACTATAACAAAATACTATTGCAGCAGTACCAGGTTTGTCTCACACTATATGTGTAAATGTGTTAATATCACCAAACTATAACTGTAAATAATGTTACAGCAGTACCAGGTTTGTCTCCATCCTCCAGGCTGGTGCCTGCGATTCCACTGCCCTCCAGGCCATAGAGGGGGTCCTGTCTGCCACTGGCCCGCGCTGCCTCCTCCACCCTCCTCACATGGGCCTCTACCAGCGCCGCTGGGACCTCCTCCTTCATACGGGAAAACTCCTCTGAGAGAAATGAAGTACGAGATAGATAATAAATGCAATACCAACAGCAGGGGCAGGCCATTAAATGCCAATCTCAAGAACCTCTGAAACATACTGGTTACCTAAACAGCTCTCTGACATACATCAAGCCAGTCACCAAGCAGTGCGTCATACAGATGTTCTTATTCACATGGCTAAAGCCTTTTAACTCCACCAACCACCAAATCCTAAGCAATAGACTCAACACCCTTGGGTCCTCTGAGGGCCTGCTATAAAATCTAAGAGCCTGCTGTCGATCAATATCAATCAATAATTTTGCACTTGTGACTTTCTTATCTGTCTATATACAGTCTAAACCTTTATAGACATCTGGCCCTCCATAAACAGAATCACATTTTCTGAGGGGTGATTTGTTTCATCTCATACTGGTACCAAAATAATACAACTATCACTAGAAACAGCACTCGTTTGACACAGAGAGCGCCGCGTTAGTTACCAGATAAAAAAGCATCGTCAGTTCATATGTTTTTTACGTCTTCCAGAAAAGCAGTGTGCGCATGTACGTCTCAAACGACGTAAACCCGGTTAAATAACGGTGAATACATATTTACTGAATAGGACCTCTCACCCAGAGCCGACTTGGCCGCTGCCGACGCCACACGGGGGTCCACCACAGAGGCCAGGAAGGCCACGGTGCTCATGACGGGGTTGCCGGCCTGGCTGAAGGGGACCGGCTGGTAGGCCAGGGGGCCCAGGGAGGAGGACGTGTCCTCCAGGTAGGGGTCCTCGATGGGCAGGCGGAGGAAGTGCAGGATACACTCGTCCTGGGTGCGCGAGCCCACGTGCTCCGACACCTTGTTCCAGTCGTCCTTGTACATCTCCAGACCCTGAGGGAGACGGCAGGGATCATGAGGAGGGATGTTAATGACTACATATGAAGCACTAGGTTTTGTCTTCATGCGTGTTGGGTTTTTGTTGCCCCCCCGCAGCCCTCAGAGGAAGATGCCTTGGTACTGGGATGCATTTCCCTGGTCACAGAGGTGTCCGGCAAGCCTGGTTGAGTTCACCTAGATACTAGTTGGACAACCACAGCAGAGATTCTCACAGAATGTTTTTGGTGAAGATACATTTCAATTCCACTTTTGAACGCCGCACAATTTGGGAAACGTGAAAAGAGGAATACTTGTTTTTATGCACACTTGATATAATACAATTTAAATAAAATATTTACCTCCTTGATTTAAATTATTTGACCATTTATTATATCTATAATATAGGTAAAATATACAGTACACTGTAGAGCTGGGGAATATAATCTATTTTTAGATGTATCGCGATCCTGACGTGAACGATTCTGAATCGACTCATAAAAAGAAAGAATCGATTCCTTGTTTTAATTCCTGGAAATTCATCCCCACAGACTCATGTGTAATGGTACCTGCTCATTGTATTTAAGACTGGCAGCTGAATTCACAAACGTTTACGAAAGCAATGCAGGTATTTGCTAAATGTTATTTCAGAGTGAATAATCACATTTTAGATTTTGCATATAAACAATACAATATTTTATTCTTCCTTGTTTTATAAATTATTTAATTTGCATAAAAGGCAGCCTTGTAAGTTATATGATAGTCTGTGTTATAGACCGTGTTTTAGACCATATGTTTTCCTGTAATAAAGCTGCTACATACATGTAGGTTTATAATGTCAAAACTTTATTTTGAGTTTACACAAAAAGAATTACTGAATAACTTGATAAATGGGTTGACATGAACATTGACATGTTCTTTGGTTTCAAAACATTTGATTAATATAAAGGCGGAAAGAGAGTTTTAAGTAGGTTTGTTTTTGTAATAAAATAATTGGAGGGCAAGATGCATCCATCGAGAATCGTTATGTACTCAAATCGTTACCCACTGAATCGGACTTGAATCGTTACCCTCTGAATCTGAATCGAATCGTGAGGCAGGTGAAGATTCACACCTCTAGTACACTGTTTATGAATAGGGAATATTTTCTTTCTTAACTATTAGGTAAAAGTACAGATTGTTAGTTCAGTAGAACCCATCTAGTGTTGATGTTCACCTCCAGCAGCAGTAGTGTCTCCTGTTCGGTCCAGTCCCGCATGGCGCTGGCAGCACTCTTACTCTGCAGACAGGAGGAATGAATGTCACTCAACACAGCTCCTCAGCTATACATGCATCATGTCACTCAACACAGCTCCTCAGCTATACATTCATCATGTCACTCAACACAGCTCCTCAGCTATACATGCATCATGTCACTCAACACAGCTCCTCAGCTATACATTCATCATGTCACTCAACACAGCTCCTCAGCTATACATGCATCATGTCACTCAACACAGCTCCTCAGCTATACATGCATCATGGCCTTCATGCAGTGTCAGGAGGCCTACTTTAGGAGTCCCCGTCTTCTTGCTGTACATGTCTGTCCTTAGGCCAAAGTTCTGCAGATCGGCTGGAGACTGCTTCTCCTTCACCTTGTCTGGGAAGGACAACATCTGCTGGGCGGCTGGAGTCTGGAAGGGAACCCAGAGGACAGTGAGGATAGTGAAAGACACAGACTAAACCCAAATCAAGTTTTGGGACAGGAACCGCAATAAGAAGAGGCTTGCTTAGCCCAAGAAACAAGTAATGCACATTAGACCAGTGGAAATCTGTCCTTTGAGGTTTTTAGTTCCAACCGCTTGGTGAGATGCAGAGAGGGTGAACGGAGGCTCTCCACGTGTGTGAATTCCACGGTGAAGCATGGAGGAGGTGTGATGGTGTGGGGATGCTTTGTTGGTGACATTGTCTGCGATTCATTTAGAATTCAAGGCACATTCAGCCAGTGTGGTGTATGTATGTTGCATGTTAGTGTGTACCTGGGAGGCTTTGGGCTGCAGGGGCACAAGGCTGGAAGGGGTGTCAGCCAGAACATGAAAATGGGAGGTGGGCGGAGGGCCCATGGGGGTGGGACGGCTTTCTGAGTCCACCTGGTAATTGATCAGACCCCACTGCTCCAGGAACGCATGCACCCTAAGGAGAGGAGGACGATCAATGGAGGAAATAAATAATCAGAATACACAACAATTACCTTATTACACAAAGATGCACTAACCTAATCAGAGCAAAGAGGGTCTGTCTGGTGTGATAAACTTGTGAGGGCTGGTGATAAACTTTTAATATTATACAGTGTATTATAAAGTGTTAGTATTTTCCAGTGTTTACAAAGTGTTAGTATTATATTATACTGTATGAAATAGTCAGTAAGGGAAGTAAACTGCCATCTGAAATCCCTCCTTGCTGAACACAACCTAAAATGGTAAATTTTACCATGTCAAGTTATGTTTAAATAGGCTATTTGTAATATAGTTGAAGGGTTTCCTGATGGTGCAGAACTGTAAAGTGACTCCACACAACCTCATGATGGCACACACATCTCCAGCCAGGTTTCTACGACAGGCGGTGGAGGTCAGGTACTCCTGCGGGTTCAGCCTGTACGTGTCAATCATGAAGTTCCTGTAGGCCAAGTAACTGTGACGAGAGAGCAAAGTCATTATAATACAGGAGAATAATATTGTACTGTATGATAATCAGATTTCTGTCCATGCTGTTGGTCTACGTACATCTCAGGGATGTGTTTTAAGCTAAGAATGTGTAATGTTAATATGTTGGAATGTGTTCACTTACATCTCAGGGGTTTTGGATTTGTTCTTGCCGTTGAAGAACTCAGGGAGGGCTCTGCGCTCTATAGCGTGAACACTAGGAAAGAGAGAACAAGGTAAGCAAATATTACACTGTATATAAGCTCATATTACACAGATAGATATGTAGATAGATATTTAGATAGATAGATATGAAGCCTACCTGTTGTAGTCAAACCAGGCAGCGTAGCTGGGAATGATTATGTGGTGGGTCTGCTCTGTCACGTTGTCCTCATGGAGGTCCGACCCTTTCACAGGCTCTCCCTTCACACTTGGAGAGCCCTCCTCCTCCTCCTTTCCTACAGTTTCCATGGATTCATCCTCCTGTTCATCTATTCAAGACAACAGTGAAGATAAAGCAAAGCAGAGGACAGGCCCAGGCCAGTGCATAAGATCCCAAAATACTCTTTTAGGATTATCAGACTAATACTTCATATCGTAAGAAGCTTTTTAAAGGCATGAGGGCAGTCTGAGAATCAGTTTTAATAAAATGGCTTCTATTCAGATTTACTGACCAAATAAACAAACTTCAAATCAAAATGACTCCTACTAAATCCCAAATAAACTCCTTTTTTTGTGCAAGTGTTTCAAAGCTGAGGGAGTGAAGATGATGGGGTTAGCTGCTAATTGGACCCTCCAGTGGCCCCTCCCAGTGAGGGTGTGCCACAACATGGCAGTGGGCCGGACTTGAACCGGGTGCTGGAGGCAGCAGCTTAGGAACAAACGAGGACACCCGATGTGTTCATCGTCTGATACTTCTATTATCATTTAGAAACAGCTACTACTACCATGGCAATAAACGTTCCTGGAGTGGGCAGTTTATTTGATGCTGGAACTTATTATCTGGGAACTCACCCAGGTCTGTCATAGTACCTCCCTTCACTGGTGTTGACTCAGAGTCTTTCTTAGTGTTAGCTACAGAGTGACAAACAGAGGGAGAGGTAATGTACACACAGGGTCAGTACACAGCGACAACTACATATATCAGAGTGAAAATCGTCAATCATAAAGAGCGAGTGATGTCCACTAACATGTTCTGTGGTGTGTGTGTTCCCCGGGGTACCTGTTCTGTGGTGTGTGTGTGTTCCCCGGGGTACATGTTCTGTGGTGTGTGTGTGTTCACCGGGGTACCTGTTCTGTGGTGTGTGTGTGTGTTCACCGGGGTACCTGTTCTGTGGTGTGTGTGTGTGTTCACCGTGGTACCTGTTCTGTGGTGTGTGTGTGTGTTCACCGGGGTACCTGTTCTGTGGTGTGTGTGTGTGTTCA
>JACXGK010002210.1:0-11394 GCA_016801125.1 Novumbra hubbsi | reverse complement strand
ACACACACACACATATTCACAACGTATGGCAGCTAAAGGAGTGCGTGTCGCAATACACACATCTCCCGCTGAAACCTCTACGAAGGCCAGGCACAGCAGTGACACAGCCCGCACACTCGGCACAGCAGTGACACAGCCCACACACTCGGCACGGCAGTGACACAGCCCGCACACTCGGCACGGCAGTGACACAGCCCACACACTCGGCACAGCAGTGACACAGCCCGCACACTCGGCACAGCAGTGACACAGCCCACACACTCGGCACAGCAGTGACACAGCCCACACACTCGGCACAGCAGTGACACAACCCACACACTCGGCACGGCAGTGACACAGCCCACACACTCGGCACGGCAGTGACACAGCCCATACACTCACCCTTTCTTGGTGCTTTTCTTCTTGCTCTCCTGGGGTGGTGGGGTGGGCGAGGGGGAGGGGGAGCGCTTCCTCTTCTTGGCGCTGCCCGGCTTTTTGTCCCGCCGCTCGTCCCCCGGTGTGGTCACCTCATCCGTCAGGGTCTTGGCTGAGATCCTCTTCCTCTTGGGGCCCCCTTCCCCCACCTCGTAGTCTTCCTCATTCATCCACTCATTAAACTGGTCGAGGTCCAGGATCCACTTAGCGTGAACCTGAACACACAGGCGTTAAGGTAATTGCATACGTTAATAAGGACAATACATGTTTGCTGTATATACTGTATAACAGTGGGGTGGGGGGGGGGGGGGAGAGACATCGTAAAGTCCTAACTTGCGACCAAGCCATTGGTATAGAAGACAAAAGCGCAACCTGCTCAAGTAAAGCCGACAGAGCAGTGCACCCCTTCCCAAACCGTTGCTGAGCATCTAAACATTATTGTGATTGGTATGGAAACGGCGTTGACTGATCTGAGACCAGGTTTCAGACACGGCCCACGAGAAACATGCCCAACGTAAACCAGAAGAGAGCAATGTGTGCTGACCTTCCTGGGCTTCTCTGTGCTCGGCGGTTCTTCCACAGCAGCCTCCACCTCGCTGGCTGAGATCCAGGTGTCATAGCTGAACACAAGGGAAAAGAGGGCAGGGACCAGGCAAATGTCAAAACATGGGTCTATGAAGGAGAGGGGAAAATAAGGGGAGAGGTCGGTGTGTGTCAGGTTGAAACGTTGTGGGTAGGTGTTAGGTAAAGGAGATGTGGTAATGTGTGTTTGGAAGCATGAATTTTAGATATTAGGAAGTGGATGACGAACAACTTTTTGCTTTTAAACTCAATCAAAAATAAAAAAATTATTAGTGCTGAACACAGCTACTAGGATCTTAACTAGAACAAAAATATTTGGACACATTACCCCAGTATTAGCATTTCTAAACTGTCTGCCTGTTAAGGCTAGGGCTGATTTTAAGATGTTATTGTTAACCAATAAAGCAATACATGGACTTGCTCCTGCTAACCTCGCTAAAAGGATACATCTATACATAACTACACGTTATCTCCGATTACAAGATACAGGCCTTATTATTAGGCCTATTTGTATGTAGAATTTCGAGTTGTTGGGTGGTGTTAGGTTAAGGAGTTGTGGGTAGTTGTTAGGTTAAGGAGTTGTGGGAAGTTGTTAGGTTAAGGAGTTGTGGGAAGTTGTTAGGTTAAGGAGTTGTGGGTATGGGTTAGGTAAAGGAGTTGTGGGTAGTTGTTAGGTAAAGGAGTTGTGGGAAGTTGTTAGGTAAAGGAGGTGTGGGTATGGGTTAGGTAAAGGAGTTGTGGGTATGGGTTAGGAAAAGGAGTTGTGGGTAGTTGTTAGGTAAAGGAGTTGTGGGGAGTTGTTAATTAAAAGAGGTGTGGGAATTTGTTATGTAGAGGAGTTGTGGGTAGTTATTAGGTAAAGGGGTTTTGGGTAGTTGTTAAGTTAAGGAGTTGTGGGTAGTTGTTAGGTAAAGGAGTTGTGGTTATGTTCACTGTGTGATTGTGTCCATGTCTCCTGCGTTCAAGACAGCTGGGCTTCTGCAGCACTTCGTTGAGATTATTAAAATAAAAATACTACAGGAAGCATTATATTGATATGAATATATTATTAAAATATACTAGACTCTATATTTATCTATGCACAGCAGTACAATTTTGTAATACAGCTGGTAATAAATGCCATAAATATAATGTTAACAGGAGTCCCAATTTTTCTTTTTTTTATATTCTTAAAAACAATCTACCAAAACAAAAAGAATGTACCTGTCAGGAGAGTACCCCCAGTGCAGTAGCACCTGCTTGTCCCTCTTCATTACTGGACGCACCCACTCCTCTAAACCAACCAGTGGGGAGAAAGGAGACAGTTTAACAAAATGTAATAAAATACAGTGGATATATGGATCATAGAAATGTTGTGTATTTCAATGATTAGTCCCTTGTTCAAGTTAGTTGCTACAAAAACTAGATTGTGAAATGTGGTTAATGAAAGCAGCAGACTGCGGCCACTCGGTGTGATCTCTGAGGCCCACGTACCGTCCTCCAGACTGGGGGGGATGGGCACCACCACATGGGAGCTGGCAGTCTTGTCCTCAGTCACTGATCCCTGCAGAAAACGGTAATGACGGTACTTTGTTTTAGTTTCAATGTAACTGTGATGTATACCTGTATTACACTTTCCTGTATTGTGTCATTAGGTAAGAAACAATAAGCCTACCTGATGTCTCTTGATGATATCCTTCAATTTCCCCAATAACTTGGCCTCAATATCAGAGCTCAAGTAGATTACTGGTCGACTTAGGCAGTTGTTCTGAGAGTGAGAGAACCAGGGACAGATACAGAAAGACCTTTATTTTCTAAAGATGACCAGGGCAGACTGACTTGTACCAGGGCAGACTGACTTGTACCAGGGCAGACTAACTAGTATCAGGGCAGACTAACTAGTATCAGGGCAGACTAACTTGTACCATGGCAGACTAACGTGTACCAGGGCAGACTAACTTTTATCAGGGCAGACTAACTTGTATCATGGCAGACTAACTAGTTACAGGGCAGATTACTTGTACCAGGGCAGACTAACTTGTTACAGGGCAGACTAACTTGTACCAGGGCAAACTAACTTGTTACAGGGCAGACTAACTTGTATCAGGGCAGACTAACTTGTTACAGGGCAGACTAACTTGTACCAGGGCAGACTAACTTGTTACAGGGCAGACTAACATGTTACAGGGCAGACTAACTTGTACCAGGGCAGACTAACTTGTTACAGGGCAGACTAACTTGTTATAGGGCAGAATAACTTGTACCAGGGCAGACACATCTCTACCAGGGCAAACTAACTTGTACCTGGGAAGACTAACTTGTACTTGGGCAGACTAATCTCTACCAGGGCAGACTAACCTGTACAGGGTGAAACTGAGCTGTACCAGGGCAAACAGAGCTGTACCAGGGCAGACTGAGCTGTACCAGGGCAAACAGAGCTGTCACACGGCAAACTGAGCTGTACCAGGGCAAATAATGCTGTACCAGGGCAGACTGACCTGTACCAGGGATAAATTAAAAGACAAAAGCTGACTAACCTGTACCAGGGATTTCTCGATTGTCATGAACATCTCCACATTGCGGTCCATCCGAGAAGGATTTTGGAAGTCAAACCTGCGCCTGCCATTGAGACAGACAGGAGTAAAAAACAATATCACAGACTCATCATCCGTAATGTGTACCGGAAAAAAAAATCTCACCAAAACAGAAATGTCTGAATATGTAATTCCCTTTGTTTTTCTTTGTCAATTGGCCAATGTGGTTAATTTGTTTTAACCTATTGGTAAAGGCGTGTGTGTTCAATTTTATGGGTACAGTAAACCAAACAAGACCAGCAGATTAGCGTGAAGTGCTTACCAGCCCTGGTCGCTCTTGAACTTGTAGGCTGCTGCCAGAATGTGGCACAAAGCCCCACCAGACTTGAAGTCCAGAAAACTCTTCATCTGAAAAGAAATGGTGAGACACCATATTACAATATATAGGGGAATAGCATATTGTTTGTGTTTACAGGTTTACCTTGTGGGGGCAAACAACCATAAGGATAGTAAAACAAGAAAAACGTGTCAGCATTTAGATTAAATCCATAATGAACCCAAATTAATTTATAAGATTATACATTAAGCCTTTTTGCAGCACAAGAAAGCACAATAGTTTTCAGTTGTCTGACAGTAAACATGTAGGTTTTAAATGCATTTTCTTTTGTTCCTAAATAAGTGATGTATGGTCCATTTCTTTGTATTTTACTAATGACATCCTAATAATGTGGGAACACTGAGTTATATACATCTTAAATGTCTTTTATTTATGTACATGTAATGTACTCAGTCTGAATAAGAGCAGCAACTAATACACTTTTTTAATGCAGTCTATATTCTACAGGCTTTAAGATAATGAATACTGCAAACATTTTTGTATTCACATCATGAAACCCACAAATGGGAGCCAGGATTCGTAAATACAAGCATACAATCCACATATGTAAAAAATTCCCCTCCCCAAGTAATGTAATCTCACATATATATTTATTTATTTATTATAGCCACCCTATCTCTTCCTACAGTTCTTGCACTACGGAGACATGACAGGTATCAAAATGTGCGTCTCGTTTCCGATTGCGTTGCTATTCTTCAACAAAAATGTTGATTGATAAAACTGATTGCTTTATACAAATGCTATTTCACAAACAGCTAGTTTGTTTGTGGATCACGGTTTACATGTGTGTATTGTATGCTGTGTACTCACATTTATGAGTTGTATGCTGTGAATTCAAACATTTTGGCAACATTCTATCTCCATTCATTGAGCTGTACTGCAGCACCATCCACTGAAACGGATGAATGTAACGTGAGTTGCAACAGCTGACGGCCCATCGAGACAGGCGTCAATGGCCAATGAGCGACCGTCCGTCCGGCGCCTGATATTGCGGTCGAAATGCAATCGTCGTTTGTCCGTTTATTCAACACACCCCCTGATCAAAATACCTTACCGCGCTATGTCTATATAAAACGTTTAAGTTAAATATAACTCATTACAGAAGCCTAATATTTCCCCCCTACATTTAACTGAAATATCGTATTATTTTACATAAATTATTTTATAGGCTAAAAGCTGACACCCTAGGTTCTAAAATAAACAACCGCCACCCACTAAATCCGGGTCGATTTTGACAGTGTAATGTAATATCAACCATAATAAAAACGTTGAAAAAATAATAAAAATCTCATGAGTGTTTCTTTGGTATTTACATATTTTGTAAATTTCTCCCACGGCAGGTGATGATGTCTCCGTTACCACGGTAACCTCATGCCTTTAAAGCAGCAGCTCAATGTATCGTCTTTCAGATTTTGGTTCAGGTCACAAGATGTTTTGGAAATTGAGAAACATACCCCATAACTAACTTGTTACCAGTGTTATTTTGGAAACATTACACAACACGCCAATTCAATTATATGATGTGTGTGTGTGTGTGTGTGGGGGGGGGGGTAGAATTTTGAACCATTTGACAAACTGGCTGGGAACAACAAAGTTAATTTGAGGCCCTATCGGAGAAAATATGGATAGGTTCGATAAGTCATCCACACCATGGTCCTGATGGGCTTGGGACTGAATAACAAAGGATATGAAAATGCTTCAGTCATCATTAAAACAGCGCTTCTGATATATATATATATATATATATATATATATTTAAACAAACCAAACCATGTAGAAAATGCCAAGGAGAGCTTCTTGAACGACATGCAACTGGGACCACATGCTGCTTATCTGATCTCACAATAGTTTTTTGTTAGAATATGTTATTATCAAAGTTGAGTGTGTTTTGTAGACTACTTCTTTTGTCAAAGTTTTAAAAATATGTTATTTAGGTGAGAAGTTAAGTTATCAGACAAGCGCACTTCACGCTGTATCCAAGGCCACCATTCAGGACCCAACCTAGATCCAAGAATTAAGTACAGAATTTCCACCCTAACCCAGAGGGAAACAGACCCATAGGGACAGTCTAGTGTCCCCATCCATGTGTTTTTACCGGAAGCTTGGTGAGAGGTGGGTTGCTGACATGTCGTCCGAACACCTCCTCCTGAAACTGCAGTAGCTGCACCACCAGGCTGGACAGAGACTTGTTGGTGGGTGGCTCAGCCTGGATGTACTAAGGGAGAGACAATGTACATACACAAATCAAGAGTAACAAGAGACATTGTAACTACGTTTAAGCGCATTTTATTATTATTCCAAATGTGTGTGCATGTGTGAATGGATGTATGTGAAAGTTGACAAGATATGTTTCTATTAATCACTGTAGTTTAATTATAAAACACTTAATGTAACAAAACCAGAGATTGAAGTAATGGTCAGAGGTGCTGCTTTGTGACAATTGTTCGTTTGTCTGTGCCAAGTGGATAAAAAGGTCTGAGGACCTCCAGACAATAGGCAGGTCTTTTTGGCAACTCTATGAGAAAATTCTGCAATCCATCAGGAGGGGGTAAAAAGGGGCGGATCATAAAAGCTCAAAGCGCACATATTGCCCTAAAATAATAAGCTGTGCACTAGAGTTAAAGAGAAAAAACGAAAAGCCCCGGTAAACGAGATCTCAACATCTGGATTTTGGCACTTGCGCCGGCAAAGCTCTGGCGGGAGTAGGCATCTGCAATCCAAGAAAATACCGTTAGCAGCTAGCTGGCAGGGTCCGCCCCCGTCAAACAAAAACCTGCAACACAGGCCATTCATTCCCTCTACTAAATTCGGATTGAAATGTGTACGTATAACATATCAAATGTCAATCATTTGCAGCGGTCCCAAGACGTTTCCTTTGCATCCTTTTGTTCCCGTCCGGTGAATGTGTGAAATAAACAGCTGGAGTAACGTATCCTGGCTGCAACCCATTTCTATCTCACACCCTCCCTCTCCTTTCTCTTTAGCTCACTCCATCTGCTGTTAAGAATCCCTTCCTGAATCATTATAAAATGCATGCGTTTATTTAATACGACAGCAAAAAAGCAAGCAGTACCTTTTTATAGTTCTTGCCCAGCCAAACGCGGACATTGTCGAATAGCGAGACGGTATCAGACGCTTCGAAATATTTTACATTCGGGCCGCCGTCTTTCTTCCGCACCGCCATCTTTGTCTGCAGAATGTCAATTTCGACCGCCGCCTTGTGGTAGAAATATGATGCCACAGTCCTTAGGACTAATTACTGCCACCACATTACACCTACTGCAGATGGCGTCGTAGTTTAAAGAAAATCTGATCCCTGTAATGACGTGAACTAGTTTTGCGGTACAGCTCACGATCTCACTGTACCATTTTTGTCTTTCGAATGGTTGGTATTTTTCATAATTTTAAGAAAATTCGATGAGGTCTACTGCCTGTATTCATTGTAGAGATGCTAGTGTAAAACCATGTGAGTATGCATACACCTCGAATCTCAATTAATGACAACTCAGTAGCTATAATAGCTTTTCTTTTAAACGTCTCTGAGATTTCACGTGTCATACAATATATACAGTACGTAAAAACAAGTATTTTAAAAAAGTAATTAATCCTTGCTATATTTGTAAAATGTAATGTTTTAGTGATGGAAATTGAGATGTATTTTCGTGAGCAGTCCATTTCACTGTCCATTCAAATGTTTTCAGATCTCACCTGGTCAGTAGACATTACAGATTTAAATGTTTTTCTCGGTTTGAGAAACATTGTATGCTAAGTAATTCCGTGTAATATGTTTGAATTGAAACAGATATTAATATCCCACCGTAGTTGCCATAATGTTTTTTTTCCTGGACCAAAATGCGAGGTTCAATGTGTTGGTCAGATGTATTGAGCAGTGTCATCATGGAATCTTCTGCCACAAAACATTATTTAGACAGACAGCAGGCTAAGCTTGAAAGAAATACATTTAAGATAAATGTATCACAGTGCCTATTTCATACTTAAAGGCCAAATATAACTATACTGTGGAAATATGAGTATATAATTATATTTTATTAATTTATAATAACATATTTTTTTTATGTGTAGTTTAACCTGCCATAACCTGCAGAGTTGAGTGCATGTTGCTGTCATGGATCGATCTGAGGTAATGTAATTCTACTGCAATCTGGCATTGATATACAGAGATACTCTTCAAGTTTAGAGTGTTATTGAACTGTACAATAAACTGCTTTATTGCTGCAAATAAAGGACACATATTTGAATCAGCTGTTGAGATCTTGAAATTATAAAAAAAATTAAAGAAGGGATGAAATGAATAAACAAATCGAAGGAATTCAATAAAAAAAGGTTGAAGCCATATATTATAAAGTTGAGAAGGAACAAAAAAACCCAGAAGGAACAAATAATCCTGGCAAACCCTACTCGCTTGCTGGGCAAAAACAGAAGGCAGCCTGATGAAGAAGAAGAAAAAAAACATATTCCATCCAGGCCATTAGTCTTAAAGGATCATTAGTATTAAAGTATACTGATGAACAATGCAAGTAGCATTGAATAACCAACAAGAAGGTCCACATCTAAACAGTAGATGGCAGTGACGCATCACCCAGTAGTAGAAGTTCCTGGAGCCAGCAACTGCTTATGCAAAAGTAAAAGTAAATTCATTCTTAGTGGTTATAATGAATTTAGAGGCAATCCTGAAATCAAAATACGACGCAAACTTTCAGCAGAGCCCCATATCTAAAGGGTGTTTCCTCTGATGTACTGATAATGTGTTGATTCCATGTGTATCCATATTAGGATTTTAGCCAGACACAAATGAAGGCTATTCCATGCGAGAAATCAACAAGAAACTAAAGTTCTTGTACAACGCTGCGTACTACTCTCACAGAACATTACAAACGGGCTCTAACCAGTATAGACAGAGGAGGGGGAGGCCCCGGTGCACAATTTTGAAAGAGTATAAATACATTGTGTGTCTAGTTTGAGAAACAGATGCCTTACTGTTGCTCATCTGGCAGCTTAATTAAATGGTACCCACAAAACACGTCTCAACAACAAACAAAAAAGAGGCAACTCCGGTATGCTCGCCTTCTAAGCAGAGTTGCAAAAAAAAAGCCATAACCCAGATTGGCCAATAAAAAGAAAAGATAAAGGCCTTGTTCAAGGAAACAGAGTTTTATATATATATATATATATATATATCTGTCTATCTAACCATATACAGTGCATCTGGAAAGTATTCACAGAGCTTCACTTTTTCCGCACGTTGCTATGTTAAGGCTGTATTCCAAAATTGATTTAATTCATCTACACACAATACCCCTTAATGACAACCTGAACAAAAACATATTTTTTTTTACTTTTGGAAATATATTCAAAATAAAAAATGAAAAAATAACATGTACATAAATATTCACAACCTTTGCCATGAAACTCAAAATTGATCATCCTTGAGACGTTTCTACTACTTCATTGGAGTCCACCTGTGGTATATCCCATTAATGGGATATGATTTGGAAAGGCACACACCTGTCTATATAAGGTCCCACAGTTGACAGTGCATGTCAGAGCATAAACCAAGCCGTGAAGTCCAAGGAATTGTCTTTAGACCGCCGAGACAGGATTGTATAGATGCACAGATCTGGGAAAGTGTACAGAAAAATATTGGCAGCAGTGAACGTCCCAATGAGCACAGTGGCCTCCATCATCCGTAAATGGAAGAAGTTTGGAACTACCAGGACTCTTCCTAGAGTTGGACGCCCCGCCAAACTGAACGATCGGGGGAGAAGGGCCTTAGTCATGGGGGTGACCAAGAACCCTATGGTCACTCTGACAGAGCTCCGTTGCTATGTGAAAAGAGGAGAACCTTCCGGAAGGACAACTGTCTCTGCAGCACTCCACCATTAAGGCCTGTATAGTAAAGTGGCCAGATGGAAAGCACTCCTCAGTAAAAGGCTCCTGAAAGACTCTCAAAAAATGAGCAACAACATTCTCTGTTCTCTCATTCAAAGAAAGATTGAACTCTTTGGCCTAAATACCAAGTGTCATATCTGGTGGAAACCAGGCACCGCTCATCACCTGGCCAATACCATCCCTTTAGTGAAGCATGGTGGTGGCAGCATCAGGCTGTGGGTATGTTTTTCAGCAGCAGGAACTGTGAGACTAGTCAGGATCAAGGGAAAGATGAATGCAGCAATGTACAGAGACATCCTTGATGGAAACCTGCTCCAGAGCGATATGAACCTCAGACTTGGGTGAAGGAAAGCATACAGCCAACATTATAAAGGAGTGGAAATCTTTTTTACAAAATAACAATTATGTATGTCTGATATATTAGGTTTGTTTGATTTAAGATATTCTGCTCTCAAGGTTCACTTAAAAAAAATGTCTACCTTGTGGCATCCTTGACTTGTAAATGATGATCAATTAAAGAAAGGATAGATAAAAGTTAAATAAAATATCCCAGAAACATCAATTTCATGTTTTTCTAATGACAGACACGTAGCAGCCAGGTGAAACCTGGCCTTGCCAAAAGCTTTGACCTTTTGCTTTCTGGCATACCTCTTATTAGCACCGGAATAGGGGTATACAGTATGTGTGTATGTCTGTGTGTGTGTGTGTGTGTGGAATAATCACTGTTGTGTGTATGGGTTCATACAAGACAGTGTGTATGCATGGAATTGTGTAAGTAATTGAAAGTCCAAAGTAGACCTGTCATGTGTTTTTGTGTGTCTGTGTGTGTGCTTGAGAGGAGAGAGTGAAGCCTATTGATTATTTTAATCCTCCTATTTGTGAGTCTGTGATCCTCTCGGCTCAGCTATCCATGGGGGGATTGCTAATGGGCCCGAACGCTTCCCCCTTCAGCCCGCTCTCCCTGTCCAATTAACTTTACACTGGAATGTGCCAGGAGTGTGTATGTGGAGGTGGAGTGGTAGAAGCAGTGTGTGTGTGGAGGTGGAGTGGTAGAAGGAGTGTGTGTGGAGATGGAGTGGTAGGAGTGTGTGTGTAGTGGCAGAAGGAGTGTGTGTGGAGGTGGAGTGGTAGAAGGAGTGTGTGTGTATGGAGGCGGAGTGGTAGAAGCAGTGTGTGTTCTGTGGAGGCGGAGTGGTAGAAGCAGTGTGTGTGTGGAGATGGAGTGGAAGTAGTGTGTGTGGAGTGGTAGAAGGAGTGTGTGTGGAGGTGGAGTGGTAGAAGGAGTATGTGTGTGTGGAGGTGGAGTGGTTGCAACAGTGCGTGCATGGAGGTGGAGTGGTAGAAGGAGTGTGTGGGTGGAGGTGGAGTGGTAGATAAAGTGTGTGTGGAGGAGGAGTGGTAGAGGGAAAGTGTGTAGAAGTGGAGTGGTAGGAGGAGTGTGTGTGTGTAGGTGGAGAAGTAGAAGGAGTGTGTGTGTGGAGGTGGAGTGGTAGAAGGAGTGTGTGTGTGGAGGTGGAGTGGTAGAATGAGTGTGTGTGGAGGTGGAGTGGTAGAAGAAGTGTGTGTGAAGGTGGAGTG